>JAKTUB010000083.1:14604-26884 GCA_030556465.1 Metschnikowia picachoensis
TTTTTTTTATTTTTTCTATTGAGAAAAATGCGGAGAAAGGAGTTGATCCTTCCAAGATATCAACGCAAGGCAAGGCAGCGAAGCTGACTAAGGTTTTATATATATTCATATATAGTTTTGAGGAGAGCTAGGTAGTTAATTTGGGCTCCCAGTCCTTAATCAGATGTATCAAAAAAAGAATCAAGAAATACACTGACCAAAGGGATACCTTACCCACATATGATAAGATGTATGAACTGCTCTAGGCGTATCCACTGAATGATTTCGTGTGCCCAGCCTCCTTCGGACGTGTCCAAATATTAATAGCTCCGACGACATTTTTTTTATAAAGAAGCAAATTGTTTTAACAGGAAACCGCGGTGAAACGGTCACAAATCAATATACCTATAGACAAAATTCCTGCATATGTCAAGCATCACGTGACTTTAGTCACGTGATGATTAGCTCGGCTTGCTACGCACTACGTTTGTTGTGTAAAATCTTTCATAATCTCCGATATAGTGTAACGGCTAGCACGGTTCGCTTTCACCGAGCAAACCCGGGTTCGACTCCCGGTATCGGAGTTTCATTTTTCAGCCTCGTTGCAAGCGCAACTCTACGGGATTCCGACCCCGATACGATATTAGTGAGTAGGAATCACTACGAAGTCAAATATGGAGATATTTTTTAAGCCCCTACTTGCCGAGCCCAAGTATCAATCATAGCGCACACTAGCCAATCAAAACCGTCAAAATCGAATAATAGGCCCCTGCGAGGCATGTAGTTTGACCTACACATAACCCCTCACCGATCCCTGGGGTTTGGGAGCCACGTTCCTCTCAGGCACAAATGTCTCGCGATTGTGTCTCTTATTGTCAGAGTGAGTGAGTCTTACTAGGGCTTGGTCACATGACCCTAGTCAGGGCTTGCGAAGTTGACGGCTTAAAGTTGACGGCTTAAAGTTGACGAGGGCTGCGCCCGACCCTATTTTACCAAGCTTTATTAGCCGAGTAAAAGAAGAAGAGTTTTTCTCTTCTACGGTTAACCCATAGTTTTAAGTTAATCAAAGTGGATATTCATATACAATACACTTAAACGATATAATCTAACACTTATGTATGTTGCCGGTAATAAGTTCTTCGCGCGCTTTTAGTAAGTGAGCAAATATATTATATTTATATTTGCGAATAATATGAATATGAATATGCCTCAGATGACGAAATATATTAGTAACTCAGTATATATTTTGCTCTGCGAGATATAAAATTAATAAGCCTGAAATATATAAGGTATCTTTAGGCATTTTTATGGCAAGCTTAACACGTCCCGTAAGCAGGTTGTTCGAAGCAGCCCGGGAAAGACTCCTGAATGACCGCCCCTTTCGTATAAAAGAGCTTCTGTGTCCAGTTGTCAGTTAGTTCAATGAAGAAAATTATGAGGCAAGGAGTATGCGCGAGAGCTTTCTCTGAAGTGACAGGTCTGGATGGTCAGACTAGATAAAGGCATCTCTCTCGGAGTAAAGAAAGCACGGTGATGGGGATATTGGCCCCTTTTATGACATTCATGAGAGGCCTTTTACCATTCTCTATTTAATGGCAAGAGAATTTTTGACCGCCTTGTGAATCTTTATTCTCCGGCTTGAATGATGTGGTAACAAAAAGACGAACCAGTTTGAGCTAAAGTACAATTAAGAACTTGGCAGTTCGCAAATCCTTAGGAGTGATAATAAACGAGGCTGAGACAACCTTCAACGAAGAAGACAAGGTTGTGGAAATTGGCGAAGAAGAAGGAACCCCTGATCGCCTGCAGGTCATAGAATGGGGGCAAAGTGATGATGACTGTAACGACGACAATGATAACCTGCTGGGAATTCTTGCAATAATTTGAGCTCAGGCTGCCAGATACTCACAAGATCAGTTTAATGCTAGAATCAAGAAACGAAGACTGGGAATCGTAACTGGTGCACGTATGGGAAAAAGCAAAGTAGCATATCGACTGAGGCACGAGCAGCCTCACGATCTGGAGCACACCTAGAACGTGAACACCAAGTCCCTCCAATAAGGAGATTAAATTCGATATAGTAAGTATATAGCCATATTTACATGATAAACATGAAAATAGATATATGAGGAAAAGTTTGAAATATAGAATAATATTGAAACATATTATCATTCGCATGGTTATCGCAACACTGATGTATAGTACCAATACATGACTAAAGAAAAAACAAAAAAAAAAAACAATTCTTTAGCATTCGACCCGTTTTTTTTGTAACACTTTGAGACAATAGTAAGTCAGGGGAAAACTTTTTTGAGATACTCACGTAACATGCTACTCAAAAGTCTAAGGGGTGCGATTTCATTGTAGACGGAGAGTAGAGACGTTGAAAGGGCGGGAAATGCAGGTACGAAATCTAGAATCAATTTTGGTGAATGATTGTTTACGTTGTAACATACTTACTCTTTTCTTTTTTCGCTTGAAGGCCAGAAGGTTGTTATGGAAAGTGCCGTCGGGTGGTATTTGGAGATATACTTTTAATTTCGGAGCCAAAATAATATAATCGGATCTTTGAAATAAAAAAGTATTTTGTCACAGATGATAATCAGATAGCCACTTTCTGCTAGAATGTATACATATTTAGATAATGCTTGATATCGCAACAGCGAGGAACAGCTTTTGGGCGTCGTTTGAGAGACTATCAGAAAAATGTCAGCGAGTCTATAAATAGACGTGCTTGATTCTAGAAGCCTCAGTTTGCAGTTTTGCTTGGCTTAAGCGCCCTGGGTCTGTATTATACAGCCATTGTTTGATCCCGCCAAGCTCAGAGCTTACATGGAGGTAATCCAGTTAATAACCACATACGACAGATACCCTTTTCAGACGTTTTAATTTTGCAGAAGGCATTCACAGACAAATCTAGTCGTAAAACAAACAAGATGACGATTATGGTCAGTTTGCGATCTATATGCTAAATTATCTCACTGCCTGCCCACACAGTCTATGCTGGACGGAGGGTTGTTCATGTCAAGAAAAACGGAACCTGAAACAATAGAAGGAAGAATATGCCTTTGACGAGGCGATTTCATTGTTCAAGGAATGAACGGAAAAGAATTGTTTAAAAAAGAACTAATCCAAACGTACTTTAGCATTTTCCCGGCTCAGCTAACGAGATTCTAATATTTCTCTCGGTTACGTTGAGATGCACCAAATTGTCACTTGATGTGAATGAAAATAGTCATTTCACAAAACACGTAACTTGAAACCTTTGAAGATACAGCTTCAGCCTTATGGCTCGAGTTGCGACCCCCCTTTCTTCAGCTCTCTGTATTTTCCGTTAGCCGGAACCTACTCTATTGTCGCATTTTCGGCTACGCATCAAAAAGTGCTTGGCTTCAAATCCTATTGTATAGGCCTACATGAGAGTACCTGACAATGGAGGGAGAAAGGGGAAATTATTGGATAAAAAAACTTGAAAGTGATATGTTCTTTTCATATCATCTAATTTTAGTTCATCAACGTTAAGATTTGGGTATATAAGGGCAAAGGCGGGCATCCCGATTGTGATAATTCTTTTGTTTTTCATATCAGCTATATCATCAAGATTCAAAATGAGATTCAATTCGGCCTTAATTGCAACTACTGTGCTCTCCGCTTTGGCGGTGGCGGCACCATCGAACACCAACAAGGATTCGGGAGCAATTGTTTCCAAGCGTGAGAGCCAGGATATTCTGCGTAACCCGGCTGGAAACTTGGATATGCTTTACAGAGACATGAGAAATTTCGTGATACCGTCAGGGTTTGATTATCCTAAATTCCAAGCGCAGATGTTTGACACCAGATACGACTTGGCCAACATCGAGTTTGAGGTTGAAAATATGCCAGTGGAAGGACCGCTTATGCAAGATGTTGCCTACGTTTCCAAAGTGTGGGATATGATGTTTTTCGCCCAGGAGAAGATGTCGCGCTACATGGAATTTAGCTGGCCTGGAGATCTCCATATTTACCAAGTGTTGGATTCACACGTGAATGCCATGACTTTGTTCAATGTCCACGGCGAGCTTGACACTGACATAAGCGGTGTAGGGGCTAAAGTTGGAAAGCTTGAGGCAACTGTTCGCAAAGCAATGGATGACTTCAACAACGTGTGGGACGAGGTGACTCCTGGAGTGCGTACATTCTTCCAAGCAATCAGCAGCGATGCCTTAAACTTCATTGAGTTGATGGGACCTGTGCTGAACTAGTTCTTATATCAGAGGAGTTTTTTTCCGTCCCAGAAATGTGGGACAGTGCTCTGGTAACACGCTCAAATAGTTGCGTTCAATTGATTTTTTAACCCTTTATTACTTTCAACCATGTAACCATGTATCTTCAAGGTTTTGTACCGGCAAATCCGTCCTCCAAAGATGATGGGAAGAAACGCGATTTACCGATGTTTCATATGACTGCCATTCTCAAGTATGTGGACGCTGTAAAGGATGGCTTGACTTAACAGGTAGTTTAAACATCACAAGTTAAGGTCAGCTCCAAATCACACTGTTTACTATGGCCTGAAAACAATTTGTTCGGCTTAGAAAATGTGTGCATGAGCCTTGATCGAAATTGAGCCACTTGCAGCTTGAAAGTGTAAAAGGATATGGCAATTATTGGCATCCGCATTCAGTCATGAATATCTTGGCTATTGCCGCATTCAGATGTGGACAGGTCCCTGCAAACGACTCTTTAATTTTAATTTGCCGAGAAAAGAAAGTGTAACATATGAGTAGACGATGACTGCAATTTAAGTTTTTGTGCATATATTACCAAAAGGGATGCATCCGAAACGGGAAATTTTCAAAAGGTGGTACATGTACTTTTTTCTTGGATATGCATGGGCATACACGAAAAATAAAGTGCTTTTGAACACCACAAATCAAAACCTTTTGGGCAAAAGTGTGAACTTTGACAGATTATCCAGATTCAATTTTAAATAATAGTACGGTGAAACCCCATATATTCTTGTTCTAGTGAATTAAGCTACTACCCGGTGTATGCTTTAGCTTTTTCGCTGCAGAAAGGCTTCGCGACGCCAAACAATGCGCCCCTTTAGAACAATGCGGTTCTAGCCGAGTCAGCGTGACGCTATTAATAGTCTGCATTTGCAAAAGACGCGAGCATTCTTGGCGTGTGTTTTCATGCATAATAAAAAATTGAGTTTTGATCATGACCCGAGCTAGAAGTCCTTAGACGTTTGACCGTTTTATTCGAAGCCGGGCATTCCGAAGATGCTTTTCTGTGTCTGAATCAACTCATTGGCAGAAAGAACACCAAAACTGCTTTACAAACCCTCGGCTATTGTCTTTTAAACAGGGGCAAAGAGGTTCAAGTCTTTGGATAAACAATGCATTCCGCACGGTCCCTTTTTTGCGCTTTTATGGATGTGATTCTCAGTGCTCAAACCACATACAATATATGCAGCTTAAGGTTTACACACAATGAAAAAAGTTTCATTTTGGGATGAAGAAAGTGCAATGGTACCTTATACAATGATGTGGCTTTTGTTTACTTAAATAGTACTGGAATGTCCTACCATGGTTTTTTTTGAATATTAAAAGCCAGTCTAGTATCTGAATGTTTCAATCGACTCTTTACTTTGCGTTTTGTGCTGCCTTGGTCTCGGCTACCTCAAGCTGCGAGAGTGTGGAAAGGGGCAGCCAAGGGTTTTTGGCGAATTTTTATAACTATGAATTGAAAGACGAAGTTGGATGGAAAACTAAATTTTTCCAGGATAGCGTTTACAACAAGGGAGAAGTTCTTCACACTGCTATGGGCATCACGGAAATCAACTTTGGGCTCTGTGTTGATAATGATGTTTTAGAATATGGTAAAATCTATGGCCAAGACATCACTATCAGCAATTACACCATTGAGTTAACGGGTTACTTCACACCCACGAGTACAGGCCACCACAAGTTTTACATGGAAGCGGACAACGGTGCTTCTTTGAAAATTTCCCGCGGCATTAGCTGCTGTGACAGCCCAGATGGCGACAAGTACGGTGACTATGAATTACACATGTTGGACAACAGTCGCAGGAAAGGAAGCAAGGTGGCAAAAGACTTTTACCTTGAAGATGGTGTGCATTACTTCATTAAGATTGTTACGTTTAATTGGCAGGCGAGCGGGGGCTTGAATGTTGGTTTATTTACCCCCGAAGACGAACATGTGGCTGAGATGGGAACCATGGTTTCTCAAGACAAATACGATACCAAACCGTGCCCGGAATCACCAAATAGCGTTCCAGAGTCTTTTGACGCTATACGCAAGGAGCAGAAGACCGAGTACAGGCTGTGTGCAGACATAGAGATCGTTTTAAAAGACTTGGAACACACTGGGACACAGCTGACAGCTTCATCGAAGCATGGTGTTAAGAATTTGCCAACATCTGCAACAACAATGGCGACCAGTATTACATCTGCCACTGATGACTGCGTTCTGTGTTCTTCCACAGAGCTGACGACCGCACAGAAACCATCTGAAGAGATGTTGAAGGCGGCTTCAACCACCGAAAAATTGTCTACTCAAAGCCTTGAGCTGGGAATTACTTCAGACTGTGTTTCGTGTCTGCTGACCAATTCAAAGGAATCAAGTTTGGATGCTCGCCCTACGGGTGTGGGTTTTGCAAAATACGGCGAGCAATCTACCAGCGTTGTTTCTGAAAAGTGCATAGACTTGGATCTCCTTTTTCCCGTCTCGATGTCAAAGCAAAACTCACCTCTGTCTACATCTTTCAATGAGGCTGGCCCAAGCACTCTTGTCTCCCTGTCGACGAACAAGATCTCTCAGGAAACCACAGAGACCACCAGCCAAGGCGAGAAAGAAACGAAAAATACGTCGGATGAAGCAATCGAAAAGGGCACGCCGACTACCGGTTCCCAGCGCGATTCAGAACTGGAGGTCTCCGTGAGCCCTTTTTCGGGACCAAATTTGCCTGAATCTGCTGGAAATTCTGACCATGCTTCGGTTGTGCAAAACAATTTGGAGTTTCAGATCTCGGGCGCAGTTTCAGCTAATGTTGATCTTTCTGGTACGGTTTTACCAACCAAAGAACTGACAGAGGCCACCGATTTACACAGTGCATATACCGGAACTGCGTCGACGAAATGGGCGATGTTGTCTCAAGTGGTCCCAAGTCAGCAGGAGGCAGGAGCACCTGCTATTGGGCAAAGTTTCAGTCTTACGACGGAGTCAGCAGATCGTGTGACTATCACGTCATGCACTAAAGATTGCGCTGCTGAGACTAGCACGACATGCACTGAGAATTGCAAAGTCGAGAGCACGACGTATGTGACTATGACAACCACCAATGAAAGTGGAAAGACCGTGACGGTGACATATTGCCCTAGTACCGACCAGGCCCAGCCACTGGACATTTGCATTGCGGGTGACTCGGTTTGTTTGTCTTATGCGGCATCTGTGAATGTGTATCCGACCCCTGCCATAGTGAATGAGTTGAAAGCCACAGAATCTGAACCTAGTGCCGCCCGCCCAGAAGGCAAGGTGTCTCAGGTGATTCAGAATTCCAAAGAGACCGAAGAAGCCAATTCTACTTCAAGTGGCGGCAACTTCTCAAAAGATTTGCAGCCATCTCAAAGTGTCGAGATAGGTAGCCTGGCCAATGTGACTCCTTCTGGAAACAGTAGGGAAACCACATCGGCTCAGGGCACTTCCCGCAATACTTTTGAGGATACGGTCAGTGTCACTATTACTTCCACAACAGGAAGCAAAGCTGGGCCCAGCAGTGCAGTTCCGGCGGCCAGTGTAATTGAGAATGAGGCAAACGCAATAAAAGCATTTGCGTCGTTAAACTCATTTGTTTCGGTTGCCGTTGCTTTGATAACGCTTTTGGTCTTCGCATAGAGTAGATCCTGTTCTGGATTTTTTGTATGGCTAGCAGACAGTTTGTCAGTTATTGTTGAAATAAAACTAAAGTTTGAAAGGCTCTCTACTGAAGCATCTCGTAGGACAAAACGGATAAAAAGTTGGGATTATAGCTTTGGGATTTTTCGCGTTGGGTTTAAGCAAGGTTATCTATTGTTGAGTGATTTATATAAATACAAAATAAAATTTTTCAAAGAATTCGGAAATAATCGGACTAGAGCCGATACCGTTCGCTTACATAGCAAGTGATCTGTTTCTTCCCGGAGTCTGGATAAAAGCACCCGGGGAGCGGTGTCGGCGGACCATACACGGTTGCGTACGTTTTGGGGTTGAATGACAATCTATCCCAAGGGACTTTGGACCACCTTCACTTGGTGCATAGATGATAGAGGAGTTGTGTTGTCTCGAATCAACGGCTCAAACAAGGATGACACCGATATCCCTTCAGCCAAGGTTTGGTGTCATGCCTGGGGACTTTTGTTAAAAGGAATAAATATAAGGTGGAACTAAATAGGCTTTCCGAGGCCAATGAACTTGAGAGAAATGCTTGCACCTACTGAGAAATCATTTACAAATTTGCGCAACCTCAATTGGTTTGTGAAAGTGGTACGTAAGGCGTATTCAGGACGGCGCAGGGAGGCGGAGAATGGTGTTAGTCTCGCCCCCCTCCTGAATCGACTATTGTCTCGCGCTCTTGGGAGGACCAACCCCATGGGCCGATGACAGTCTGCTAAGTCTGATAAGTTGAGTTCATTCTGGGTAGAGGTCTCAAAGCGGATTAATTTCCGATGAGAGATCTTGTGTCGCCAAACGATGCTTGGGGTGAAGTTGCGATCTATTATAGGTTTTTACTGTATGTTGTATAGTTTTTGCGCTTGTTTGGGTGTGCCTGCCATACTCTAACGAGAGCGTCCTATAATGGGATATATCTTTAAAAAAAAAAAAAATAAGAAGGGAAATTTTTTCTTTTTCAAAAGATCTGTCACATTATAGGACGCTTTCATCTGTGTGTGGCA
Source organism: Metschnikowia picachoensis (assembly GCA_030556465.1). NCBI lineage: Eukaryota > Fungi > Ascomycota > Pichiomycetes > Serinales > Metschnikowiaceae > Metschnikowia > Metschnikowia picachoensis. Next base: position 23,517 of record JAKTUB010000083.1, read on the forward strand.
AGTACACCCTACCAATCGCAAAAAAAAGCATTTACCAGAAGCCATGATGGACCGCAATTTCACAGGAGGTATTGCTTGGCGTTAAGAGATCCATCTACCTACAAAAAATACCCAAGAATAGCTTCCTGGAAGGAATACTGAGTTGCGAGAACCCATGACCCCTCGGCCCCTAGTCTCTCCTCCTGATTCTTCCCTTTATTGTAGCCGGCAATCTAGTCCCGGCTTTTGTGGTGTATAATCAAAATTTTCCTTTAGGTTTTATCATGATACTTCAGTTTACGTGTTATATTTTAGCAAGAAAATTAGCTTTTGGTTGCCCCCATTTCGCGAAGAAAGCACTGTTTCCCGTCCGATCAACGTTAGTTAACCTTCGCAGAGCGACACTAAGTAGTGTAGTAGGAGACCATATGCGAAATTGTCGTGTTGCAATTTTTTTGCCCTTTTTTAAACTCGCTGAAGCCTTCACCGTTATCCATATGGCAAGCCTGCAATATCACCAACGAAACAGTACGCCTTCTTACGGTAGGATTCATCAATCCTGCCTCTTCAAAACTTGATATACTACAAATATAGGAGATGAATATTCCGTCATATGAACCTCTTCGGAATAGACATTTCAAAAAGACGTTGGAGCGCAGTAAAACACGGACTGTTTGACACTACCTATACAGCGGCTACGATAAGGAGAAACCCCTAATGCTCGGGAAAGTCGGGGGTTTCATTACTCAGTTTTCAAATCAGAGGTATGCAGGTGTTTTATCTATAGATGTTAAGGTTTGGACCGTTTAACCGGGGTTTCCTGTTAATGAGATTTGTTCCTTCAAAAGAAATTGCTTCAACATTATCGCAAGGATGTCTAACACACTCAGCCACACAACCTATAAGTCGTATAATAGATAAAGGTAATGAAGGCAGCTATTGAAGAAAGGTTTGATCATTTTAGGGTTGTAACCAAGTTAGCCTACTACATCAGCTGAGTACAAAATCGATCATGCTGAACTTGTCCAAAGTGCACCGAAATAATTAAAGTGATCTCTAGCATCTTTCAGTTTGACAAGACTTACTTAAAAAGGGTATTAAGTGTCTTGATGGGACATGCAACTTACCATATTACTGTCCGTTGCGTGGTCGATTGGTCTCAGAGTTGTAAAGAGAAAGTTCAATCGAGCTCTTTGCCTTTGCTGGAAAGTTATCGAAAGCCGTTCGAAAACAAGCGAATATCTACCTCATGGATTTGGGAACGGCATTCAAACAGACCTTTGTATATCGAATTTTGTTGAGCGGCTGCCATTTGGGGCGAGATATCAGAGCTGAAAAACTTTTTCCCACAAATTTTGGTCTTTGGCGTGTAACGGTGTCATGAATAATACTACCGCAACGAAAAGTTGGTCATTCTTTGTGGTCATCGATACTTCAATAAACCATTTCATCACTGTATCGTATGTTGAAGGTGCGATCTCAAAACAGAAACAGAATAAAAACGAAACAGCTTCCTGGTGACTGACTAACTAGCCGCACAAATCTCGGGACCTGTTTTAAATAGGTTCGTTTCCCAGGTCAAAGGGTCAAGTCTTCTCATGGCGGCCACAGCTTGATTTTTATAGAGCTCTTTCATGCCAGCAGCCATTCCGTTTAAGCCTTTGAAGACTTCCCCCAATTTCATAAAAGAGCAATACACTTCCTTCACTTTTGCATTGAAAGTCTCCGATGTTGCGTCGGAAGTGCCCTCGCAATCATACAAGCTCAGAATCTGAACATTGAGGTCAAATATGCGTTCGAAAACACTAGTACCAAAATAAGTTGCGTTCATGTAGTTGGCTTTTTATCAGCAGTATCGACCATCGTTAGGTACATTTTCCTGGCAAACGCAATCTGCGCTTCCACAGAAGGTGAGTTCACCAAATTTGTCTCAGCAAGGAAGTCGATACGCGCAAGTCTCTGTCTGAGATTATCGCGTTCAGCTGTAAACTTCGTATGGTCAAATTAACGCTTTTTGACGTTTCAAGTCTTTGTTGAGCCATAGTAAATGATACAGAGCCTTTTCTGTGGGTAACTCCTCGACGAATTCACGTTGAAAGAGCATATCTTCGACAGGATCGTGAACGAATTTCGATGTCTCAGACGTAATTGCAGCATTTTGCAATATTTCAGGGGGTTCAGAAGTCGGGATGGCAATTGCAACCGCGGCAAGCACTTCTAGAGCGTTCATAAGATCTTGTACTCTCATTCTGTTTTCATTCAATAAATACAGTTCAGAACTTGAATTCAATTTGAAGAGTTTGCTCAAATATAAAAGTCTAAATTGTCGGATCCTGGTTGTTGGGCTATCGCAAGTTTCAGGTCAGTGAAATGGGTTCCGAAAACAATGAGCCATAGTTGTGTATTAAGTGTAACAAATGCTGAGTTAGAATATAAGTCACCAAATGACACAATAACCTTCTCTCGTTGTCTTTACTTTGAACAGTGATCCACAGTTTCAAGCAAGGACTCACATATTGTAAAGGAGCACCTGTAATTGCCTTGAGCCATACCACTTGGCCTTTGTGTGGGCACGAGAGATACATTAATGGGAATGTGTTTTGAAAGCAGAAGTAAAACCAAGAAAAGATATCTCATTCTACTAAGTGTGGGCTTTGCACAAATCGTGAATGTTCTGATAATAGAGAAGGTTGGATAAACTATTGTTGGCCCACCTGTCAATACTATAGTTCACGAGATCCACCCCGAGCCCACAATTCTGAATTCGCCTTGTTTCCACAGCCTGGTTTCAAGACTTTAATGCACTCTGAGAATAAAGAAGTCTGTTTTGTGAGTGCTTGCACATTATAGGCAAGAGAGATGAAGATTCTTATGAAAACGCTGACAAGAGTTAAGGCGTTGAAACAATTAAAATTCATTTGGTAATCAAACTGTTTTCAAATCGAGACTGAGTCACATTCATCCTTCTTCGTTCCAATGTAACTACATTTCTGTCTACCATTCTTATGCAAGGGCATCGGCATATGGGCATGCTCAACGCCATCCCGAAAGAGATTATATGAGACTGAGTCTTACAAAAGAAAGCCGAATCAGTTTACGATACGGTAGCCGTGAGTGTGAGCATTTCTATCATTAAAAGAATATTTCTGAAAGTGGTTTTGCCCTCCAGTGATCCGGCTTGGTTGATTTAGCCATGAAGAATGGATATCACGGACAGCACAAGTTAATACAGAAAACCGATCTTCATATTTCACCACAGACTAGGCGGAGTGGTATTTAAGCATTTCCGTAATGAAATTTCACGGCTGAAGGTTTCAAATAAAATTCATGCGCTTACAGGGATATCATACGGTCACAGATGTTACAATGCTACGTCATTCTTACCACGC
>JAKTUB010000084.1:0-37094 GCA_030556465.1 Metschnikowia picachoensis
ATTAGAACACCTACTCTAATACATGGCGTATACGAGAATCTGTCTCGAGCACCTTGCGGTAGCTGGCTAATGCATTTAAAAAGATCACGATCCAATCCTCAAACTCTGACTGAAACATGACAGGAAGGAACTTCTTGATATGCCACTTGCTGAATGGGAATAAGTCTTGCACATCCTCGTTCGTGATTTCAGTACAGCAACGTCCCGCATAGTTGAATTCGTCCATCCAGATCAAGAGATCCCAGTAGCGCACAATGCGTAATTCCAAAAAGTTGAACAACGGCTTCGAGCGAATAGCCGTCACAGCATAGTTACCGAAGGCATACGAGTTCTCCACAGATATCTTGGTCGTCTGGATTATCAATTTTTGTCGCGTAGCAAAAATGACCCGTGCATTCATCCGTCTGAACTCTCCCACCAACTGCCTCAAGGCCTTATATGTGAGCTTGTGTATATGCCTGTGAAGCGTGTAGTCATACAACCTCGAACTTCTTTTTTGAATCCACAATACCAACTGACTGGCCATGGTATCGGCGTGCGCGTTGTGGTCCAACGCGTCGTCCCACCACTGTTTCACCATTGCTCTCAAAAGTGACAAAGCAGTTGGCGAGAACGTGTCCATGGCCAAAGTCGATGCACCATTATTATCGTCGCCTTCTAAAGGATCATCTGCCAAGTCCGTGCCCTCCATTTCGTTGATGAGCGAACTTGTCAAAATAGTATTAATGGTCAATGTGCCAATGTCAATTTCCAACGACGCGCTCTCATAAATCTCCGGGTTGTTGATGGTGATCGATTCTAGACCTTCCAGCTCATCAACATGATCGGCCTCATAGCCACCATGATCAGGATAAAGATTGTTGGACCACCACAACACCACATTATTCTCAGTCAACCGGCGAGCGTACTGAACATCGATCAAGTAGTCCAAATTTTCGGCCTGCAAATTGCAGAGCGGGATGTTGGAGTAGTTTGAAAGATCGATCAAGTTCTTGATTCCAGACGCCAAGTTAAAGTAGTGCTTCATTATCCGCTGAGAAATAAGCGACTGCCAGCCGATCGCAGGCATTGGCATCTCTCGGACACTCATCTTTATTGCAGGAAAATCTGCTGCGCTTTCGAGAAGATTCAACACCTTGTTACAATAAGGAGACTGGATTGCGAATAATGCTTTGCTGCTTCTGCCCTCATGAATTTTTCGGATGATGGAGTTGAGCTTCTTGTACAATGACGCTGGGTTGTTAAAGTAACCGGTGTCAAATTCAACCTCGGTCGGGTAGTCAATGATGTTGTATAGATGCGTGAAGACCTCTTTTTTCGCCTGGTAAATTTCCTTATAAACTCTTTCGAGATTCGATGGTAGCTCTTGAGCGCCACTCGAGGGTTTCAAGACGCAAAGCGAAACTTTGTTCGTCCAGGTGTTGAATAGCGCAAAGAATTCGTAGCTATTGGTGACAATATGGAGCAAATAAAAGATCTCCATTCCGAAGCGTTTCAAGTAGGCTGTCTGATTAATCTTGATCAAGTCTTTGGTCGTGAACCCTGTTTTCAAGCATTTTCCCAATGCACCCACACGCGTGTCATCGAACCGAACAGTGTTGCCTAAAGCAATGATGGCTCTGTCAATAGAGCTAATTTCAGTCTCGTACAAGCCCAAAATCCGCGAGTCGTGAAGCAAACTATCAACCCGACTCACCTCCTCGTTGTACACGGTCTCAGGCATAGTTAACTTATAAAGATTGGTAGCATCGTGACCATTGGGAAGTATTGCCTTGGACTTCTCGATCTCACAGTTTGCAATGCTCTTTTTGCCCGAGAGCTCGGCTTTGAAGGTGGCGTAGATTTGCTTAGGAATGTGAAACGAAAAAGAATAGACTTTTCCACCAGAAAGCACAAATACTTTGACCATGCCCACATTGGCGGGATCAAATTTATACTCGAGAATTTCCCAGTTTGACCCAGCAATATTCTCGGCCTGTTTTCGAATCATGTTACCCACAGAAGACCGATGTGATGACTCAGAATTTTCACCAAACAATTTTTTCCTCCTGTCTCTGTTGCGAGACTGGAGGCTCCATTTGGCTTTTTGGTACTCTAAAAAGCCGGCATAATCCTCCGTCATGGAAGGGCACTTACCCTGAAGAATACTTGCATGCCTCTCTTCTTCCTCGACTCGTGCTCTTTGTGCTTCGCGAAGTTTTCTCTTCTTGACCGTGACTTTGCTTATCTTAGACCCGGAAATTTCCAAATCTTCTAATTCACCGAACTCTTCGATATCTTTCAATAATTTTCCTTGATGTTCTTTTTTCAGGGCGACACCGAAGAATGTCGAGATCGAAGACTGTTGAAATTTGTCCTCCTGAACAGAGATTCGTTTCTTCAACCAGTCTGGATGAGGAACTCTCGGAACCGGATTTTGCACGTTCTGATAGGCGGCTGGAATAGTAATGATCTTTTGTACCACAGAGGCAAGACGCTCGTAGTAGTAATTCCAGTCTAGCACAGAACGAGGGTCGAACTCTGTCAAGGAAGCATCTTTGAGCCATTTTTTCAAAAAGAACTCCTTTTTTTCTGACGAGAATATGGCGACTGGCACGGCCCTTTCTGTGACCGGCTTGTCCAAAGGCTTGGCGCTGATGATGTACTTACACGCCAAACCCGCATCTTTTACCATTTCCTCTCCCAAGAACTCACCCAATCGTTTCGCAGTGGTGATCGAGGTGGATTTTTGGCCTTCGTACTCTATGAGAGCTTTGCTCATCATCTTGTTCTCACAGATAAGTTCAATCAAGTCCTCGTCCTCTAGCATACCACCTTTTGTGTCCAACACATCAAGCCATTTATTTGCAACGGTGGAAACGGCCTTATAACAATTTTCCAAAGTGTCACCGTCAAGAAACAACTTAAAGATGTCGGACTGAAAGTTCTTGATAAGGTTCAATTCACCCCTTCTTTTCAACTCAAACCCCTTCAATTCTGCAAGCGAGCCGTCATGATTGAAAACGGCGTATCGTTTTTTCAAACCCTTTCCTTCCTCTTTCGAAGTGGGCAATACCATCGCACGGTAAGGACCATCCACCTCGAAGAAAATAGAGTTTTCTGATTTGGTGCTGTACTTAAACCGTGCCGGATCTTCCAAATCTTGATACTGGTGATTTGTGAATTGCTGGTGCACCAAGTAGTTCAACATCGAACAGGGGTACTCCAAGAAAATCTTCTTGCCGTCTTTACACTTGAGATTGAAGTTTTCAGGGAACGATTTGGGCAAGATACACCATATACCGTCGGTGTCCAATTCCAAGGGCCGCCCTATTCTTTCAACCAAGGCCCTGGCCATTTGAATGATCTTGGAGCCGGTGAGACACGTGATACCGGCCATTTCCATCGAGTACCAACGAGACCCTTTTCTCATCACGTAACCGTAGAACGAATTAAGAATTACCTTGTGCGCAAGCTGTAAAGAATCGTACAATACCACCATTTTGTTTGCCTCGTCTCTTGATATCGTATCCGTACACTTAGAAGTCTTGCCCTTCCACACCTTGGCAAGGTTCTTGAACTCATAACGGCGGTCCCTGAAATTCCTCACAGTATTCACATAAAACGGATTTTCTCTTTGGCACACAATGGCCTCTCGTGTGACTGTCTCGGTGATTTTTTTCTTCTTGTGGACCTTCTGCGAGTAAGCACCGAGTCTCTGCTTGATAAGCAGTGCTTGCTCGGGGTAAGGGAGTTCGTCAAACGATCTCGGCTGCAACCACGGCTTTGCTGGCGGGAACGACTCGTGCTGCAAAGTTCTCTTAACCAAGTTATAATCGTTGGCTTTCGCCGGGGAAAATTCGCCTCTCCATGACCACTCCAATCGCCGGTCACAAGTCTTTCCAGGCCGGTTGAAATCACACGCGGCACAGTCTTCCTCGGTTTTCATGGAATCAGGCTGGAGTCTGTTGGAGGTCATGATATTAGGATACATGGATGCAACATCGACGTGGTAAATCAACGGGGTTTCTTTCCGTGTGGGGTTTTCACGCAAATCCTCCAACTTTGTCTTGATATCATTGTAAACCTCTTCGAAATTTTCCACATCGGCGACTTTTTTCCCATTCTCCACCTCAATGCAGAATTCAATCGACTTTCTCAAATCCCGTAGAAGCTCTTCGATGGCCGCGGGCTGAATCTTGAAATCGTTGGCAATATCGCTGCGAAAAACTCCGGACTCGAGCGACTCAACATGCCCACCAACATACGTCTCAGACTCCAAAAGATGGCCTTCGTAGAAGCGCTCGACCGGATCAGTATATTTGTTAGGAAGCAATATCCCCTTTTCGTATGCCTGCACCATTAACAACATTTCACATAACGTACCTGTACCCTTTCTTAACACCTCATCCGGGTTCAACGGAATGATCGTGCACAAAGAAAAAATGAACGGATGCACATACTTGAAGTAGAGGTAATACGTTGCCACCGCATCGGAGACAGAATATTCCGACAAAATCTGCGGTTTCTCGTACGCGTAAGGGGTCATCAATTCCGGATCGAGCTCGATCGGGTTATACCCGAGTTTGGCAGTCGTTACTGCCTTTAAACCCTGCGATCCTTGCGGCAAATACGAGTCTCGCTTGACCCAGCGGAAACAGTCCATATGCACGCAATATTTCGACTTGTACTCGTCCTCATTGTCCTTAGCGAACCCGATCTCGTCGAACATATCCAACTCGTGAAAGTTTGACCTGGTTTCCACAAACGGCCAGTCGAAGAAATCACCGTTAAACGTGGCAATAACCGTAGGGCGGACGTCCCGAATATGTTCGTAGAACCGCATCAACACATGTTTCTCGTCGGGCTCGTTAAAGATCAGGAACTGGCCAGGGTACTCTGGCTTCGGCGTGTACTCGAAATCCTCGATATCCTCTGAAATGATTTCTCGGTTCGTGATAAGAAACCCTTCGCCATCTATCATGTAAGATATCATCATGATCTGGTCGACTTTCGCGTCGGGAAACTTAAGCGGCGCCTTGGTGGTCTCAATATCGAACGCCAACACCACGGGGTCGGCAAAAGCGATCTTTTCAGTATCTTCTTCAAACGTAACAGACCCGTGTTGTGCATACACATCGTACCATTTGCCCACACGTATATTTTTATCGATGGAAACACGCACGTGGAACGGCACGTCGTACTCTCGCAAATCGTCAATGAAAGAGGTCGGATCCAGCACGGTGTCGTTGCCACGTGGCTTCGTGTACATGGCATAATCGTCATCAGCGCCCATATTGTCGTTATTGCTGAAGTCTAGCTCCTGGAACACGTCACGCGTATCACGTTTTGCCTGGTTTTCTTTCACGATTGGCGTAAGAGCACGGCGGGCGCCTAATAGGTCCGAAACATTGTGAAACAGAAGCCGTATAAGTGTGCGTTTCAAGCCCACCAAATGGTTGGGCATGGCCAAGTCATCCTTGAGCTCACGTGACACGGATTTCAATTTGTAGTCCTCAAGCAACTTTTTCATGCTCTCCTCGACCTCGGCTTCGCGGCCAGGCACAACCATGATGAAAAAGTATGGGTCATGCTGGATCGTGGCTTTGAACAGGCCGCCTTCCTCGTCTAAAAAATAGAAATCGACCCCAGAATACCCGGGTAGGTACTCTTCCGAGGGGATTGTTGTGGCGTGCATGTTCACGAGCCACCCCTTCCGGGGCTTGGCGCCGTCCATGTCACCATGGTCAAATCGTTCAAATCCCATGAGCGAGTCCACGGCGTCGATTTTCTCCACCATATCGCGCCTACTTATGCTGTCATTAAGCATGGGGTTTTCAGGCCCTGTTTGCGCATTATCCTTGTTGTTTGCGCTGTATTTTGTCGTCACTTTTCGTCCGTTTTGCCCGGGGTTTTTCACGTACCGGGCCAGCGTCAGGCCTCGATATCGGGACCCGCCGTTTGCCGACATTCTGGAGTTGGATGCTGTGAAAAGTTACAAATTAAGGTTTTTGCAGGAATATAAACTCAGAAATTCAGTTTATTATTTGATTAGGAGGCCGTGATGAAGGGAAGTGTGCCTGCTGTATGCCCTGAAAGACTCTATGTAAAACTGAGATGAGAAACAAGATGTCGCACGCGTTTCGCCAGACGCGCGTCAACCCAGCACGGGCCGGTCGTCGTCGTCGCATCTTCCGCCACCATAATTTTCAAGGTCACGTGATCATCTCCGGCAACCCAACTTATCCCATGAGCCACAATGTACTAATTATTTTCTGATGACCATGGGGCTTGGAGTGGTCAACTAAAATGCTCCGCTCTTTGATTTCCCTCAAGTGTGTGGGCTAGTTACCCATATGCTCTCGTTTTTCTTCCTTCTGCTCATCGGCTGTGGTGCTCTACCGCGACATGAAGAGAACGATCAAAAATTGCACCACAACTGAATAGATGAACAAAAATTGGACCCGGAGCCTTCTTTGCCCATTGGAAATTGATACTGCCGGAGTTTCACCCCCACCGTAGGGCAAGATCAAGAATTTAAGCGATCTCATCAAAAACAACGACAAACTGCCCACACTGGCCATTAACACGATGTAATACATCGTCCACGAGTGGCCAATCACCTGTTTCCAGCAAAGAAGCGCACCGATTGTCACGTATTTGTAGCCACTAAACGCAATGAGGTCCCAAAAAGACGTCTGTGCAGAACAGTTCAACAAATATAAGCCGACTTTGAAGATCAAAATATCCATAAACAGGCACGCGAGCGTTTGCGATGCCAAGTATCCAAACACCTCCGGGTGGAAGTCGCCGCGCAAGCCCGAAAACAGCGCCCAGAGAAGGATATATGTGACAAAGGCCATCAACGGAATGTACAAGTCTGGTGCATTCACGTCCTCGCTCGCGGGCGCAAAGCTGGGCCCTACAGCGGCTGCACTGCCGCTGAACTCCGCGGCCTGGATGCGTGACCAGTCGCGATGGCGGTAAGGAAACAAAATGATGAATAGCTTTCTCCACACGTATGAATTGCTCACCTTGAAGTAGTATTTTAACTCGCCAGCCATGGGCATATAAGATCCGAAATTCTGTTGGAGGTAGTTATTCAGTTGACCAAGACTCAGTTTGGCAAACTGTGCCGCCATGGACGCCGCAGGGTCCGTGAAGAAGTTGCCGTACAGCGCATTTCCTGCCTGCGGCGGGTACCCTTGTTGATTTGCTTGGAAAGGCTGCTGAAACTGAGCATTTTGCGCATACTGATTGCCGTACTGGCCACCAAATTGTTGTTGTTGTTGTTGTTGTTGTTGGTACTGCTGCTGATGCTGCTGTGGGTCCTGAGCATTCTGAGGGTTATACTGTTGCGAACTTGAAAACTGTTGTGTGGCATGTTGTGGCCGTGGGTGTTGCAAATTTTGCTGGCTGAATGTGGTATCAGCCGCGGAAGCATACGGATTATACATCTTTGGCGTGTGTTGGTCTGTTTTTTGTGTGTTTTGTATGATTTGCGGTGTACCTCTCGCTGAGCTGAAGAGTGAGTAGGTGAAGATCTGGCCCTGGTGCAGATGAATGTCTGGCGCAGGCGTGGAACCTGCCTGATATTCGCCCCGCCTCATGCACGAAATCAAATTCTCATACTCTAGAAACCATTATATGCAAACTACGGTACTGTATGTATTATACGTGTGCAAAAAAAAGATTTGCGGCCAACTTTCCAAGTAATCAGAACAAACAAAAAAAGCGTCCACGTCAACCACTTTTTCTTGCTAGTAGATGATAAAAGGGGCTGAACATTAGATTATACTTGCGAAGGGCAGAGAAAACAAGAACACTTACGAATCTGCTGCCCCGGCTGTGTCTTTAACGAAGATGCACACTAACATCACAAGACAATTTCATCCATTTTTCTCCCTCGAACTTCAAAAGCATTGGAACTCGAGAATGGCGAGCCATATTCTGAGGAGAGCAGGCTTGAGATTATTGTAGAACTGCCCATCAACGCGCAGGTGCTAAGAAATGAGCATATCCATTGGCGGGATTAACTTCGGAAATCTGTGAAAGTTGTCCTATTCCCAGAAAGTTTTGTGTTGAAATAGACGAGGCACTTATTGATGATGCTGAGGAGAAAATTCATGTAACCTTTTTAAGTCAGTCAAAAGCCATTCACACAGCCCAACATGTGGTTGTGGTTGTAATGCCAGATTGTTGAATCAGATCCCAAATTCTTTGCAGCACACCTCGCGTATTGCGCTCAGTGTACAATGCCATACATACGCTAACGCCGGACGACACGTGAGACTGTGATTTTATTCACGAGATGTATGAAAAATTCTCGAGTACGTGCGGAATCAATTGAAAATGTCATGGGATCAAGTTGTGCTGCGTGAGAGTTACAAAGCATTGAGCGCATTCTATCTTAGCAGAGGCACGTGCTTACCAACAACAGGTGTCTTTGACATAATCCATGTCAGAAGCTCGAATAAAGAGAACAGTCAGTGTGCTAATACTCTGCTCCGCAAAACGCGAAAGTGGCCGAAGATCGATAAATTGCTACTACGGCTGCTCAACTGCCATATGAAGGAGGAATGCCACGCCCAGTCAATTCTATGCCTGCCTGTCTTGAATCAAATTATGATACTTGTATCGACCATTATGCAAATGATGGAATTACCCGATCCAATCATCAGACTTTCTGGGCGCAAAAACTTGGCATCGACTACAAGTCGCAAACCTATGAGTAAGCTGAATCTGAAAGAACAAGCTCTGGAAGCTTTTGTGATCTCAGGATCAATTATCTTCTCACTTCAGGGGACTGCAGCTAACACTATTATTCTCGAATCTTCGCTTGAATTTGCAGATATATAGCGGCTTTACTCCAAATGCTCCTCCCTCGACCTACTAAAGTGACATCGTTACTGATTTTAGCAGCCTCTAGAATGAAATATTTGTGCATCAACTGCTCGAATATGGCCTACTAAAATCAAGAAGCGTTAACAAAACGCGAAATCTGACGCACCTCGACGCACAAGATTTATTTACAGACTATCCGCTCTGGGCCGGCCGCGTCAGATAGTTGGGAAGAAAAGGTTCCGTCCCAAACGTTTGTCGTGGGCGAAACGCTAGGGCAGTGCGGGCACAAGGGACGAGAACAGACGTAATTTTTGTTTCTTATGAATTTTTCGTGATTAACCAATAAACAGTACGCTCCAAAAATCTATCGCGATCTTCATATCTGTATAACCTATGCCCAAATTATTTGTCGCTATCACTTTGCTAGCCTAAGTATCGCTAATGTGAGGCGTTATTATTCACACAGCTGTCGTAGTGACGAAGAATAGAACCTTCGCGATATCAGGCCGGGCTGGGGCCGCTCGGACATTGCGGGATTCTGAGACAGCAAAGGTCCGAATTGGAACGTGGGATGTGAGGCTTTGTCACTTTCAACAAGTTTATAAACTCGTTTTTTTTTCTGGCTAGGTAAATGAAGTGTACCTCTGGCTGTATTTTTTCATTTTTATTAATTTTCTTCAAGAAGCCCTTTCTTTTCGGAAACTACATGTGTATTTCGACATTGAGTAGTTTTGAGATCATGGAAAACCCACGCGAAATATACGCAAATATATTAGTAAACACAAAAACCGTTATCCCACTCTTCGCTAAAATTAACCAAATACCATTCAATCCTCATGTAATCACGGGCAAGCGTTTCTGATCATATGCAGAACAAATAGTATTTTCTGAATCCTAAAATGTGTCAAAACCAAAAACTTCAAAAACTGTTTGTTTTGTCTTGCGGCCCCCGCCTTTACCCCACCCAGTTGCGCACTCACGCCATTTCCGAGAGTCTATCTGAGTGGATCCCAGCAATCGTAAGGGCCTAGCCAATTCTAAAAAATGCAGCAGAAATCCAATTTGAGGATCAAGCAAAGATAAAGCGCAATTGATTCTGTGCAAATTAACACACCGTAACTCTGTAACTACCCAATTTTCAAAACGAAACACGATTCCCCCAATCTTTCGTCCCAACGACAGTTAACACCAATCCCTTTCGCATGCAGGATCCCCGCCTATACAAGCGCACGGGCCGGGATCTCCAGAACCTACCAGAAACCCAAATCTAGACCCCTCTTCACGAAACTAATTAAACCGATAATGGCAGAAGGCAAAGTGCTAGTGGTCTCTAACCGTCTTCCAGTGACCATTACCCGCAAAAACGATGGGCTGTATGACTACGCCATGTCGTCAGGTGGGCTCGTGACTGCGCTCCAGGGCTTGAAGAAACTGACGGAGTTTCAATGGCTTGGCTGGCCTGGCCTCGAGATCCGCGAAGACGAGCAGGACAAGGTGAACGAGGACCTTATGGATAAGTTTAAATGTACGGCGATTTTTTTGAGCGACGCGCTTGCAGATCTCCACTATAATGGGTTCTCAAATAGCATATTGTGGCCGTTATTCCACTACCACCCGGGCGAGATGAACTTTGACGAGTCCGCTTGGGCAGCGTATATTGAGGCTAACCGGCAGTTTGCCGCAAAAATTGCATCCCAGGTCGACGACAACGACATGGTATGGGTGCACGATTACCACTTGATGTTGTTGCCGCAAATGCTCCGGGCGCAACTTGGCGACTCAAAGAAAAACGTGCGGATCGGGTTTTTCCTCCACACCCCGTTCCCTTCGTCCGAAATTTACCGGATCTTGCCTGTGCGTGAGGAGATCTTGAAAGGTGTTTTGAGCTGTGATTTGATTGGGTTTCACACATACGACTACGCGCGGCACTTCTTGTCTTCCGTGGCGAGAATCGTGCCTGGCGTCAAAACGGTGCCCAATGGCATTGAGTACGAGGGCCGTTCGATCAGTGTGGGTGCTTTCCCCATCGGAATCGATGTTGATAAGTTCACCGAAGGCGTGAAACAGGATGCGGTGCAACAACGTATAGCGCTGCTTAAGAAGAAATTTGGCGACACTAAGGTGATTGTTGGCGTGGACCGGCTAGACTATATTAAGGGTGTGCCACAAAAATTGCACGCTTTTGAAGTCTTTCTCACGGAAAACCCAGAATGGATCGGCAAGGTCGTGTTGATCCAGGTGGCGGTGCCTTCACGAGGTGATGTGGAAGAATACCGCAGCTTGCGCGCTAAGGTGAACGAGCTTGTGGGTCGTATCAATGGTAAGTTCGGCACCATCGAGTTTGTGCCAATCCATTACCTTCATAAACTGATTCCATTCGAGGAACTCATCAGTTTATACTACGCTTCGGACGTTTGCCTTGTTAGCTCGACACGTGACGGTATGAACTTGGTTAGTTACGAGTACATCGCGTGTCAGCAGGACAATAAAGGAGCGCTAATTCTTTCGGAGTTCGCTGGGGCTGCACAGAGTTTGAATGGCGCCATGGTGGTGAATCCTTGGAATATCGACGAGTTGAGTGAGGCCATCAAGGAGAGTTTGACGCTCCCGGAGGAAAAGAAGACAATCAACTTCAACAAGCTTTTTGCCTACATTCTGAAATACACCTCTGCGTTCTGGGGCGAGCACTTTGTACGCGAGTTGCACAAGTTGTAGGGCCAAGCCCGGATACTACATACCGTTGGGCGACACGCGTGATTACTTGTTTGGTAGACTGCTACTTGCGATAAATTTAAGCCCATTTCGCTGTATAAATATAGACAAGTCAAGTTTTGGTTCGTTATGTGTGTGTCCTTCATTGTATTGTACGCGAGGGCTCACCAAGTATCACCTCCATACTCGTAAAGCAATAGCACTCACACAGTACCATATGTGTTCCATCAACAAGACGCAGATACATAACCTAGGATTTATTTCCACTTCGTTTGAAGCGTTGCCTTTCTGATTTGATAGCTTGAGTTGACCGACCCATAAGTGGTGAGAGAAAAAAGGCCGGCTAAAATTCGTATACATATACCCAAATTTTCAATGAGAGAGGATTGAGAAAAGCGTTTGTTCGTTATTGATGTGGTCATAAATGCTTAATTAGTATATGTCGATTTTCCATTACTCGACATCGTCGGTTTTCATGTCCACGCGAATATCAACCGGGGTCAATGCAGATAGGTTGTGCGTGGTAAGGTTTGCCTGTGTAAGAGGCGCCACCAGGCTTTTGTTTTCCTTGTTTTCTGCCAGTGACTCCCCGTCCGCTTTGATGACCGGGGGAGCTTTTGCGCCTGATATTGATGGGTGCTTATTGAAGCTCACGCTTTCATTCAAAGGTTTGATGAGCGGAGCAGAAATAACTTGTGGCTTTATGCCGAGCTTCGAGAGCAAGGAGTTGTTGTTGTAAAGATACAGGCTAGCGCTCATGGGCGGCGTAGCTAGCATCTGACTGTTCGTGTATAGTGACGATTGTGGGAGGTGATGTTTCGTGGTCGGGAAATATTTTGGTGGTGGACTCTCCACAGAAACCTGGACGGTTTCTGCTTTTTCCTTTGGCGGCTGTTGTTTTTCCTCGTCATGTTTAAAATGAAAAACATCCTCCTCAATGGTTTTTGCCAGGTTGAATGCAGATAATAAATAGGGTAGTTCCTCGGAAAGCGTCGATTTGTGTAGCATGCTGGTGGATCCCACTGACGAAAACGATCCCCGGCGGGCGTGCTGCTCAACAACAGAGTTTACGTCAGATGGATACGTTTGTGGTTTCGTAATGGAATGCACCATGGGCTGAATGTACAGTGGCGTTGCCGAGTGGGCCATAGACGAAGTTTCAGTGAGGTCTTCAGTTTCGGAAAACTCATATTGTTTCGTGTTAACAGAGTACTGGTCGCCGTCATAAGACTCCATGCCATAACTGTCACTTTCCATTTCATCCGTGCCTTGCGCATATTCGAGCTTGAACACCTCAAACATTTGCTCCATGTCGCTGATTACTGCCAAACACTCGTTTTTGTCTTCGTCGTTTTGGGCATTTATGGCCGTGTTGAGCTGGTCCAAGAGACTCACCACAAAGTGCTTGTACGACTCAACCGTGCTCTTCTGCTCGGCGGAGCCGCCTTCTAGCATGATCTCAAGATTTGTGCCAATAGTGATGATTTTCGCCTTCAGGTACGCGATGGTGATTTTTTCACGCAACTCGTCCTTGAGTTTGATATTACGCAACAGTAGCGACGTCAAGAGCGTACCGCTGTCACTCAAAAACTCGAGTGGCGTCAACGACTGCAGGGCTTTCGATATAAAATCCATATCTACCGAGATTTTGTTGAGTTTAACTGTTAGTTCTTGGCATGACTCGATCACACGCATACTGACATTGTTATTGAACGTCTTGATCTCGTCCGGGTTGGTATTGTCGAAATGATGAGACGAGTTTAGCTCTAGTGACATAAACGTCCAATTCCGCAAGTTTAGCTCGATTTTCTCCAATGTCTGGAGAATGCTTAGAGCCAACTGACATAGCCTCGAAACTGTTCGTTCAGCAAGCGGAAAGTTCTGTATGATCAGCAAAAGCTTCGAAGTTTTCCCCTTCTCCTTATTTAGGTTCTTGTCCCGTGCCAAACGTAGAATCTCGTCGTCATATTGGAAGTCAGTTTCCGGAAAAGACATGGTTTTGAGTTATAGCCAGCAACAACTATGGAGGTTTGACAGTCGTAAAGGCGTATGCGTTGGGATTATCGATCGATTAAATCTCGATTTTGCCTCAATTTGTATAAATTTGTATAAATTATGAATCCCTGGCCACGGTATTTAATGCAGTGCTGCCGTAGGATATTCAGTGGGGAAGCGTTCTAAAATGGTAGATATCTCTGGAAAAATCTAGCAAAAGTGGTCTAATAGCGATTGATGGAAAGGTATAAGGTGATAATGAAAATAAAAACAAACGAGCAAGTCAGCCAGCGACTTTTCTGTATGCTTCACTCCAGATTTCGAAGAATCTTTCCACTTTTTTTGACTTGACCTACACGACCGCGGGAGGATGGGACACCATCCGCGGAAATAATAAGCCAGCAATGGGAATTAATGCGCCAGCATGAACGCATGACGCGGTTTTCTCCCGCACGGCTTTCGCAGCGTGATACATGGGGCGATTTCGCTGTCGCTCCACCTTCAATGGGCGTGATATGAAATACGTGAATAGAGTATAGACTCGATTGATTATCAGGGCATTTTCCCCGTATAAATTACAAGTGGGTTCATCCAGAAACTTTATCTGAACATTCACTGCCAGAAGTAGGGTAGGGAAATAAATGTGTACCTAAAGAGTTCATGAAGCAGGCGAATAGACAGAAATTCGAATAAAGGGATACCCATCTTTTACTCTTTTGTGTGCGTGCGTGCGTGTGTGTGTGTATGTGATTTCTTACAATTGAATTAACCTGTCTTCATTGAAACTTCTTCTATTATCCTTCTTCAGTGTCCCTTGTTCATTGACCTTCACAGAAGCTTAAATACACTCTGACCTTAAACAAGTCATACCGTGTGAGCCGCTTAGTTCATCTGGCGGGTTCGGAGTATTATTCTGTACTTATTAGTTTGTATCGTTATGTAAGTCATTCAAGATTTCTTCACCCTTCTTCACCCTTCTTCACTGTTGAAGCTAAAGTGACCATGGGGACACGCTTGTCCGCATAATAAAAAATAGTCCGTTGTGGCACCCAGGAGTCTAAAAAGAATAATTTGATCCATACCACAGTCCCAATCAAAAAGCTAGAATTGGTTCAACCCCCCCCCCCGATCATGGTAACGACGTCCTCATGACGTCCTCATGACAGCCTATGGAGTCTTACTTATAATGTCGGCGGCATGGGTCTTTGACCCGCTTATTTCTGTTTTTCCAAAACACGCAGCTCCATCGTTCCTCGCCACTCATCAATGGACCCATTCGGATGAAGCGCCACGATCATAAGGGTCATGTTATCGAGACCGACACCCGTAGCACTTGATGCCAGACTGATGCACTCATTCAAAACGAATTCTGTGATATGTTGCAACGTCCATCCGCTGCCAAGCTTTTCTCGGATCATGCCAACCAACTGTGTGTTGGTATAGCAGTCCCAAATGCCGTCGCAAGCCAAGACAAGAAATTCCGGGAGTTCTAGCGCCTGTAGATCATAAATCATTATCTCGGGCTCAACAGTGACCTGGAATTGCTCGGGCGGTAGCAACACCAAGTTGTTTTTCGTATACTTTCGGTTCTGCTCCAACACAGAATTGTTTTTCCCCGGCGTCCCGAGCTGAAGCCATGGGATTTTGAACGAAAGATCACCGAACGCACGTGACAACGCCAAAATTTCGTTCACACGCAGATTCGTCACATACCCGCCGCCATTCTCGATCCGCACGCGCTCGCCCATGTGTGACGGTTTGTGGTCAAACAGCATTGTTTTGGCGTAGCCTCCTTTAAGCGATAAAATTGCGCGTGAATCACCCGTGTTTGCTACCACGATATATCTGTCGGCAACAAGCGTGGCAACTACCGCGGTTGAGCCACAGTTAGCTGCCATGGATTCAGGTAACAGAGCGTCGATCTCAAAAAAGCAATCTTTGAGCGTACGCGTGAGTGATGCCAACAGACTGGCATCTTTATCTGTAGAGATTTGTTTGTTAAGAGATTTGAAGATTTTCGCCACGAGCGTCGCCTGGAGCACATGCGCCACGTCTTTACCGCCGTGGCCATCGAACACGCCAAATACCGCCAATTTCTCGTTTTCCGAGATCCGTATATCGTGTGCATCCTCCATCAGCATTCGGTAGCCCTGCATCGCTCCAACGCAGTATGTGATGCTCTCGAAACTCTTGCAGTCGATAGACTTTTCCTCCATAGGGTGGGATATCAACTGGCCCATCTTTGTTATTTATGGTTTTTGCTTCAGAATATGAGTGATCTCACCTCGTGTGAATAAGTGAATATGTTCCGCAATATTTGCACCTGGGCTATGTTCTGATGCGCAAGTGATGCTGGAATATAGAATCGTCAGCCTGGTCAAGTAAGTTAATGGAAGAACGCTGTTCTTTATTGCGTGAGCTGAAAGCCGTGGATATCCCGAATGGATTATCAATAAATAAATAAATAAATAAAAGTTACTGGCCAGCTTGTGTTTGCATGGCCTCCTGATGTAGCAAATGATAAAAATAGCGCTTCACGGCACGGGAGCGAGCGGAGGCCAGATATGCGAAGTTGGGTTTTTCTGGCCTACAATAACAGAACTGGCCCAGCCGGCCCGCGTCGCGAGTCCTTCGCCGGCCCCCCACGAAAGCTAATTATGAAAAAGACATATTGCAATAATCCCGCGTGTTCATTCCGTTATAGAAAAGTGAGAGACTTTAGTTCCTGAACTAGAGGCCAAAGGAAACCCGAATTATCTAGTTTATTATAGTCATGTCTGATAGCGGTTTCGGGCCATATGGCTAGTTGGTCCAGCTGTTGGTCACGTGCGCGGAACTGCTACCGGATGCGACACGATTCACTATACCCCCCGTTGTTTGTTTGACGTGCGATGTCGCAGGGGAATTGACAGTTGTATGGAGCTCGCCCGTGCTATGTGGGAAAGTCATAACTAGTGCCTTTTCTATATTTTACTATTTTCCGCTTCGAAGCAGAAAGTTAAACGCTACTAATTTCAATCGAGCTTTTTCCAAAATTTGGTGAAATAGTAATTTAGACAGGATGCTAGGTTCTTAAAAGCGGGCTGTGTTTGACGAAAGAGACCCTGGGAGGGTCACTAAGCATACGGTGCACGTGACGACTAGACGCTGCCAAGACGTGCCTTTCTTCATGAACCAACTAGACTCCGCGGTATGTTGCGGTCCTAAACATTCCCCATTAGTGACGTGCAACCTGATACTCAGATTCTGAACAAAGGGGCCAGTGAGGTATGTTGAAATAGCATTTTAAACAGTCAGCTACAGAATCTATTCCGTGGGAGATCAAATTTATAAAGGGGCTGGGTATCCCTCACAAATCACTCAGCTGAAAACGAATGGAATCTAACGTTACAAAGTTGTTATTTTGGCTAGACCTACATCGGCTTCAACCATATCAGCTATTCTTACTCGAATCTTCAGTGACTTGATGAGTAAGTTCATGATCCACTCTCCACTGTGCGGCTGCTTACGGTCACGTGATCTTCCCACATATTCAAAAATCAACATGTTGCCGCTGGAGTGGACTGTGGAGGACCCCGGATTTCGCGGAATTATTAGTCTCCAACATTCAGACAATAATAACTGCGCCACCTATATATTGTTTTGATACAATAGCCTTGATTGTTTCTCTTGCCGCCTCAGCTATATAAAGCTGCGCTTTGTTCTCTCTACCTCTCTCTCACTCTATAATTTTTCTCTCTCAACCAAGCCCATGGATTTCCCCATAATCGGGCCAGATACTCCCGACGGCGATAGCGCATATCAGGCCCCCACAATATTCCCCATTGGCCCGCATTTTACCCGGTATTCAGGCAACCCAATTTTGACGCCCGATCCAAAAGTCGAATTCGAGGAGGCTTTTATTTATAATGCTGCTGCAATTGTTCTCGATGATCGTGTTTTTCTTTTGTACAGAGCTCAAAATAAACAATTGGTGCTGTCTATAGGCCTCGCCTGGCTGAGTGATGGGTACACGTTCACGAGATGGCCCAAACCGATAATATACCCGACGGAAAGTTGGGAAAAAGGAGGGGGCTGTGAGGATCCACGAATTGTGCGAGACCCAATCTCCCGCAAATTTATAGTTACATACACAGCATACGATGGGTATTTGGCGCGTCTTTGTGTGGCGGAACTGATGGATTTAAAGACATGGATAAAACACCCGCCCATTATTCCGGACGATAAATGGGCTGAAGTATGCACTCTGATCCACGGGGAGAAGTTTGTGAGAAACGGCTGGCTGAAATCAGGCGCAGTTTTTGTTGACAGGCATAGAGACGGGAACTACTACATGATTTGGGGCGAGACAGGCAAATTAAACTGGCAGGATCGGCTTATTGAGCCTGGGCCAGCGCCTATCAAAATTGAGACCATGGATAAACGAAAGAACCTTTACATATTGTTCTACAACTCCTCCACGGTAGGCGCGGGGCCCTACGAGAAAGGTACCTACTGTATTTCACAAATGCTTATTGATTATGACAACTTAAATGAAGGACCCTTAGCGCGCATGGACTGGCCGATATTGGCTCCGGAATCGAAAAATGAGGTGATTGGTCAAGTCAATAAAGTGGTGTTTACCGAAGGAATCGTGCAGTTCAAGGGGAAATGGTTTTTGTATTTTGGCGAAGGCGACTCTGAGTTGGGCGTCGCCACGTGCCCCATTTAGTCAAAAATTTTCCTGGATTTGGATTCTTGAACAGAGAAATAATGTTTATTTGAGGCTAAAAAAAAGTTTTTGGCGTCTGTGATGATCATCATGTACGTTATGTTAATTATTCACCGTATGCAAGTAAGCGCAATTCCGTTTCATGGTTATGGTACATCCACGCCATAGAATTTTTCACTTATTCATTTCATTCATTTTTTCACTTTTTCACTTTTTCACTTTTTCACTTTTTCACTTTCTTATGCAGGAATCATTTGATTGAGGGCCGGGAGTCAGAACTGCTTACCTGGCTCTCCACAAAACTATATATGAATAAATATAAAACCCTAGTCAGTTTCGCCACCATGCCTCGCTTTGAAGTCTTGGCTTAGCTGCGTATGAGATTTAATCAGGTTGTCATCGCCCTAATGGCTGTACCTTCCCCACCTGCCGCATCAACTCTCGCATCAGAAGGGTCAGTAATGCGAGCCTATCCGGTGATTCGCGCCGTCTTCGAAAGTACACCTTTTTGACGGTCTATACAAGATTACCTGCATTGGCAATTTCGGGAAATCACTCATAAATAAGTGAGCGGATGCTCTGTTAGAATCTTTTCTCTGTTCCATATATGGCCTTCGTTGATTTGGCCTAGTGTCAGATAGGCAGATTGCAGGATTTACGCTTTTTCGGAGTGCGGGCCGCTAGACAGATTGCCGTGGCTGGGTTGGCGGCTGCAGCTGCAACTGATACATCGCAGGTATAAAAAAAACAAAGTGGTTGCAAAAAACACTTCCACACACTTGAAATGAGTGACGAGCTGAAAAGCATACACAGATAAACATTCAATAACAGCATCATGTCCAATAATTCGATATTTTGTGCTGCGTAAAGAATTCACGTGTTGCCTTGTCCTGTTGGCGGCGGTGGCTAGCGACTGCACCTAGCTGCTGCCAAATGCGCATCACATGAGCGCCGTGCCAAGCTTGGGCCCTGCCTCATATCTTTTATAGTCTTCTCTAAACACACTCTGAAGTGCCACTCAAATACTTGTTAACTTGCTTCAATTGAAAGTGTATCGTTTGAACTCACCAGAGATATACTCGAGACACTTAGCCGCACTGACTGTATATAATTGTCCATCAATTCGATCACAATCTATCACAGGTCACTATCAGTCCATAAAAATATGAAGACACCGGCTGAGGTGGCTTTCAGCACGACCAATTCTACCCCAGTGAACGTGAAAGACCCCATAAGACTAGCTTTTCTAGGGGGACCACGTACAGGCAAAACTGCCACGATTCTGAAGCTTTCTTGTGGCACCTATAGAGACACATACTACCCTCTGCGGAAAACCACGCCGGTGTTATTCACATACGCGCCACAGACACCCGAGCTGACTTTGATTCTAGATCAACACAACTCCAAGCAGTTACTAGAACATGCTCTGGTGCGCGATGATCTTCTCCTCAGCCCCGTGATCTCGGAGGCACTTTTACGGGCGTCGCTGAAGAGTATGTCTGCAGGATCAGCACCCGACATTTATCTTGCTCCTCACGGTGCACGCAACGAATTATATGCAACTTCCCGTGATGGTAGCAATGCCCTGGCCAAAATATCGCCGATAATCGCTGAATTGATCGACACGCCGGCGTTCAATCCCTACCAGTTCATTCCTTTTTTGGAAGCATCCCTCCATGCCAGGTTAGGCAAAGACGTGTTGCGCAAATTGGCCGACACACCACGACAACCTGTGAATACCGAGCCTCTTCTAGTTGCAAGTGGAGCGGGCGAGATGAATGGCGCCATTGACGGATACTTTCTCACGTACAGTGCTATTCCATCGATTGAACCGCCTAATTATGAGGAGCTGAATACACAGGTGACGCCGACGACATCAGTTGAATCCTTTGACTCTTATAACAGCGACGGTACACTCAAGACGGCGTCCTTTGGCGCGTCAAAAAAAGATACCACATTCAGTCTTCTCCCGGTAATAAAAGCCGGGCTAGAGGAGGCATGGAGCGAATATTATACGTATAAAACCCGTTGGGACCAAGGTAAAGAAAAAGACATATTTTCGATAAAGCTGGCGATCCGCACCATCTTTGACGGCAGAAGCTCGTTCAGAGTCGAAGTGCCGCAAAACAAGTTACTCCAAGTATCAATGAATCCGGCCGACCCGCTGTGCCCACCGCCAATATGGATCATATGCACTCACAAGGATCTGCCTCTTGCATCACCCAAACTAATCAATGATGGGAAAAAGCTAGCACAGATTTGGCGGTGTGGCTTTCTTGCAGTAGATTTGGACAAGGATATCGACCAAGTCTTGGCGTTGATGATTCGCGAAGTGGTGGAAAGAAGGAGCCTCCAGAAGCCCAGGAAGAGACGGTGATGTGGAACTCATATACGAATTTCATTATTGAAGAGGTATTGAACATCTTCAAGTGTGGCTTCATACACGCCAACTTCTAGAGTGCACTTTCTGATTTTATTATGTGCTTAAATACGTCAGTAAATATTCTTAATCGTGAATTTCGCACTTTAGTTACTGAAATGGCTCATAGTTATGTATCCAGCATTATTTATGGTAGTATGTACGAACAGCACGCATGCATTATGACCTTCGTCAATCGTTTCTGTTAATGAAGCAAATTTTCATCAATAAACCATCTGTCAAAACCACCTTGCGGTATAATCTCTAAAATTAACGGCATTGTCATATGTTCAGGCTAATCGACATTCACCCAGAATCCACAGATCCTGCACACACGCACTACACCTTTATCTAATCTCACGGTGCACTCCTCTTCAAGTCAGGCTCATCCGAGAGTGTATGATACTGTCATTAATCTGAAATTCAACAAATACCACGAGACACCTCAACAAAGCCGAGGATTGGAATTGATTCAAAATTCTGATTAAACAAGCCTGTGGTTCACTTATGTCTGAGAATGGCAAGCCTGAGCCCCTGCTTATATGCCCTATATGTCGCCACATAAAGTTCCCCGTCAATGATGCTATAGTATGTGGCGATTGTGCCCACGAAAACACGGAGCTTCTCAGAAACTCGGTCATTCAAAATGAAGCTCAAAACACGCAAATGAGGGCGCAAATCAATGCTATCTTTGAGCGTTGCAGAGAGTTGAATCATACTGAAAGAAAGAAGGAGAATGAGACAAACTTTGGCGGCGAAGCCGAGGTTAAGGATTTGAGAATTCCGAAAGATACTGACATCCCACAGCCGGAAACGGCAACCATAACGCAGTTGGCCCTCAGTCTTTTGAAACTCGAGCAGAAGAATCGGAAATTGAAGGTTTTAGGGCTACAAAAGTCGTGTGAATCAATCGAAAAGAAGAACACACTACTTGAGAGTAAAATCCAGGAAGCTTTGCGCAAACAACATGAAAACACTCAAATTCTTAAACAAAAGGAAATTCAATTGCTTGAAGATTATAGCAGAAAACTCGAGTATCTTGATAGAGAGATCATCTCATTTCAGTGCGAAAGAATGCGGCGCAACTCCCGGCAGGCAGTGTTGAAAAAGTACTCCCACTTCAAAGTCATCAAAGAACGTTTCTTTGGCTCTGTCGCGAGTGATGTCAATCACATAGGGTTGACCTTTTGCAACCAACCAATACTCCAGATTCTGGCGTTTCTCGAATGTCCTATAGCTACCGTGAACACTTTTTTAGAAGACTTGATTCGGCTCCAAGTAGTGCTATTCGATCTCTTCGCGATTGATGATGATACGCTTAACTTAAGTTACCTTGAAGACCTACAAAAGCTTTTGCCAGACAGTAAGTTTTACGAGTCTATGCAGGCAAAGATCGACGAACTCATGCAAAAGGACCAGGCATTTACTGAAGATACCCTTGAAACTGAACAAAACAGCAAGAATGTTGAGTCAGACTCTAAACTTCTTGGGCTAAATGCCACGGAAGGCGCTTCAGATAAGATCATCATCAAGGATAAGCAAATTAGAGTCCCCAAGTCATTTCGCACCATGAATCTCCAAAGGCGATCCAGCATCATAGCAGCGGATGCGCCTGAACAAAACCTGTACCAGGCAGAGGGCCTAAAGGGAAACAAAAGTGCATTTGTAATGGTGGCTCAAAACACTAAACCAGATCTCAAACATTTGTTGCCGAAAAGTACAGTTGGTGCATCGCAAAAGCCCGAAAACAATCAAATTGTGAATCAAACAAACACACAAACTTCACTCAATCTCAGGAAGTCTCAGATACAAGGAACTAGTGCTCCAAAACAAGACTATTTTAAAGGGAAAAAGTTTGTCGTTGTGCCGCACAAAATTCTCAGTAAACCGTTCACAAAGTTACGGCCAAACGAATACTTAAGGTTCGTATCAATTGTGGTGAAAATCCTTGTGACGTACAACGAATTTTTTTCTTGTGTGCTCGGCCCTTCATGCCAAATAACTCACGAAAACATATCAACTGTGCTGCCTGTCATAGACAGTCTGCGAGCAGAATCTGACACACGGGTGAAAGAGTCTTTCATGTATGACTTGAGTCACATTCTCGGACGAATAGCTAGCATGGACGCCTTCTTCGAGCTGCAACTACGAGACCCAAGCATGCCCACAAAGAGTGGTTCGAAAGCCCTTAATTACAGCAATATGATAGAGGCATCGCAAATCACAGAGGAGAATAACTCCATGAGAGAATCATGGGCCCATGGCTCCATAAACGCAGAATTCCACATTCCTGCAATCAAATTCCAAGGTGTAAAAGATCTATACTCAAAGTGGGTCTCGAGGAAAAGAGGCCCACAGGCAAATCCCATCGCAACATCAGTCTCCGATGACATCATATACGGTGTGGTTAGCGAGACTGCGACGAAAGAGAACCACATAGCTGCAAACCAATCCGTCGAGTATGGAAATGCAAAAGTGCATGGCCTGAAACATGATCTTGCGCATAATGACGGCTCTTCTACGTTGGATTTTCAGGAAATTCTGAAAACCGTGCACGGCCTCATATCTCGTAATATTGGTGACAGGGCCCATCTGGCTGCAAAGCTAGACAGCAGCGCGAATTCCATGATGCAACAATCAAGGACCCACCTAGAGGATTGGGATGTCGTGAGCAAAATTTTCTGAATTCTCCAATTTGTACTGCAACATTTCGTTTGATCAATGATAAAAAAAGTATTTATACGCTAACATGAAAATACGTGCGATCTATTGTATGCAAGGTCTCAATGCTTTCAGGCACATTAAGGAGGAAAAGCAAAACTAGGTATGAAGGGCAAAAAACTTTTTTTTTTTCGTTCAAGAAAAGATCGGTAAACCACTTTTCTTTCTTCATCCCGTTGAAAAATTGTTTTTAGGCGGGAGTATAGGGTTCATGTAAGTGCATACCTATCGTGTCACCTGCAGTCTGGCTAGATCGAGTGGATTGTGATACACCACAACACAACAGATTGTCTGATTGTATTCCCTCATATACGTTGACCAAAATAGTCACGTATACCTTACTTCAAAGATACGACACAGAAAAACAAAGCTAAGGATACATAAACCTCTTAGGCCTGGTAGAAGCGCACCACCCTATCAGACTAATTGGCTGCGAAGCGTGGGGCCCGCGCAAGAAGATCCATGCGGCGTAAATTTGCTCACGCAAGGGTAATTTTTCGCACAGCACTAATCGAGGGCCAATCTCAAATTATCGTCGAGTCCTGATAACAGGCACACCATTTCCGATATCAGATAACCAGAAAAATTCACACAACATGTTGTCCGATAAAGACTTGTTCGATTTGAACAAGAAGGCCGTATGTGAGGGCTTCAAGATCAAGCCTAGACTTAACTACAACACCGTGGGCGGCGTGAATGGCCCCTTGGTCATTTTGGACAATGTCAAATTCCCTCGGTTCAACGAAATCGTGAATTTGACTTTACCCGACGGCACCGTTCGTGCAGGCCAGGTCTTGGAGGTCAGAGGCTCGAAGGCAATTGTTCAGGTTTTTGAGGGAACCTCCGGTATCGATATCAAAAAGACCAGGGTTGAATTCACTGGCCAAAACTTAAAGATCTCGGTTTCTGAGGATATGTTGGGCCGTGTTTTCGACGGGTCCGGACGTCCTATCGACAAGGGGCCCAAAATTTTTGCTGAAGACTACTTGGACATCAACGGCTCGCCTATCAATCCGTTTGCGCGTATCTACCCTGAGGAGATGATCTCGACTGGTATCTCCGCCATCGACACGATGAACTCGATTGCCAGAGGCCAGAAAATCCCTATTTTCTCCGCGTCTGGTTTGCCCCACAATGAGATTGCCGCTCAAATTTGTAGACAGGCCGGCTTGGTGCGCCCCACCAAGGATGTGCATGACGGACACGAGGACAATTTCTCGATCGTGTTTGCCGCAATGGGTGTTAACTTGGAGACGTCGCGTTTCTTTAAGCAGGACTTCGAGGAGAACGGGTCTTTAGACAGAACTTCCTTGTTTTTGAACTTGGCCAACGACCCTACTATCGAGCGTATCATTACGCCCAGATTGGCCTTGACTACCGCCGAGTACTTGGCGTACCAGACAGAGAGACACGTGTTGACGATTTTGACCGACATGTCGTCTTACGCTGACGCATTGAGAGAAGTTTCCGCCGCCAGAGAAGAGGTTCCTGGTAGAAGAGGATACCCAGGTTACATGTACACGGATTTGTCGACCATCTATGAGAGAGCCGGTCGTGTTGAGGGCAGAAACGGTTCCATCACTCAGATTCCAATTTTGACCATGCCTAACGACGATATCACGCACCCTATTCCCGATTTGACCGGCTACATTACTGAGGGCCAGATCTTCGTTGACAGACAATTAGACAACAGGGGTGTGTACCCACCGATCAATGTGTTGCCATCGCTTTCGCGTTTGATGAAGTCGGCTATTGGTGAGGGTATGACGAGAAAGGACCACGGTGATGTTTCCAACCAGTTGTACGCGAAGTACGCTATCGGTAGAGACGCTGCCGCAATGAAATCCGTCGTTGGTGAGGAGGCTTTGTCCACCGAGGATAAGTTGGCGTTGGAATTCTTGGAGAAGTTTGAAAAGAACTTTATCGCCCAAGGCGCCTACGAGGACAGATCGATTTTCGACTCATTGGATCTTGCATGGTCCTTGTTGCGTATTTTCCCCAGAGAGATGTTGAACAGAATCAGCCCTAAGATCTTGGACGAGTTCTATGAGAGATCCACTGAGCAAGACGAGGATGACGAGGATGATGAAGACCAAGACAAGTCCCACGACTTGATTGATGCTTAAGGGCAATTTCCTCACCTCCACTCGCCCTTCATTTCTCAAAATTTCAATGTTAGACAATGCCATAGCATGGCATCAGGATATATGACATTACATCAAAGCTGTTGAATAGACCATTTGCATATTTTCTGTAGCGGCCGATACAGATGGTTATCAAAAGCTACAACAATTGGTTGTTGGGTACTAACGGTACTGTTACGAGCTGTCTGTTTCTGTATGTGAAACTAGCTAGCCAATCACAGAAGCTTGCAATGTTAAAAGAAAGTATTCAGTGACTTGGAACAAAAATCCCGCTCTTTCTACAAGGTTGGTAACTCTATTATACATTATGATGCTAGTAATGACTATATTTTTTCGAAGATAGAAGTGTCTCAAATATTATGCGGTTGCCTCAAGCTCTTTCTTCAAGTTACCAATGTAGTTGATTGCCGAGCCGGCCTTGAAAAAGTCGATCTGGTCCTTCGACATCGTGTGCTTGCACAAGAACTCAAACTCAGAGCCGTCTCTCTTCTTCACGTGCATTTTCAAGAACCCGCCGTTGTTGCCGTCCTTGGCGATCATGTCACGCAAATCGACAGTCGTGAGCTCGTCGCCGGAAGAAATTCTGTCGTAGTCAGCCTCATCGGCAAATGTCAATGGCAACATGCCTTGCTTCTTCAAATTAGTTTCGTGAATTCTTGCAAACGACTTCACCAAGATGATCGACCCACCAGTGAATCTGGGCGACATGGCTGCGTGCTCTCTGGCAGAGCCCTCACCGTAGTTGTGCTCAGCGACAACGATCCAAGGTCTCTTCTCCTCCTTCCACTTGAACATGAGCTCAGGAATCGAGTACGCATCGCCGTTCAAGTCGTAAGCCTTATTGACCTCACCTGTTTCCTTGTTCACAGCACCGATCAAAGTGTTGTAGGAAATGTTCTCCAAATGGCCCTTGTACTTCAACCACGAGCCCGCAGCAGAAATGTGATCGGTGGTACACTTACCTTCAACCTTCAACAACACAGTTGTCGTGAGCTCATCTCCAGACCATGGTGCAAAAGGCTCCAAGAGCTGTAATCTGTCAGATTCGGGCGAAACATTGATTTGAACGTCGGCCTTAGGCTGTGGGTTAGGGTCAGGGTAGAACTCTTCACGACCCTTGATGAAGCCGGAATTGGGCAACTCATCGCCAGATGGGGGCTCGAACTTGAAAGGTCCCTTCTCAGTATTGATAGAGTCCGTGACTGGGTTGTAGTTCATGTCACCTGAGTAGATCATAGCAGTGACGATGTCTGGAGAGGTAAGGAAGTTCATAGTGTTTCTGTTGCCGTCATTTCTTGCACGGAAATTTCTGTTAAACGACGTGAAAATGGCATTGGATTCCGTGGATGTCTTGGGCACGTCCGTTCTGTCCCACTGACCAATACAAGGGCCGCACGCGTTAGCCAATACGATGGCACCGTTACGCTCAAACACATCGATCAAGCCGTCTCTCTCGATAGTGGCACGAATCTGCTCCGAGCCGGGAGTCACGAAAAATGGAATCTTGGGCTTGATACCAGCAGCCTCAGCTTGTCTAATGATAGAAACGGCACGTGACATGTCCTGGTACGACGAGTTCGTGCAGGATCCAATCAAGCCGGCACTCACAGTGGCGGGCCATTCCTCGGCCTTGGCAGTCTGGCCAAATGAGGAAATTGGCGTCGACAAATCAGGCGTGAAGGGCCCGTTCACGTGCGGCTCCAACGTGTTCAAGTCAATCTCAATCACCTTGTCATAAGCAGCGCCTGCATCGGCCTTTAAGAAGTTATACTTACCCAAGGCAACATCGGCAGCGTCGGCGATAGGCCCTCTGTTTGTCTGCTGCAAGTATCTGCGGTGAGCTTCCTGGTATGGGAAAGTAGAGGTGGTAGCACCGATCTCGGCACCCATGTTACAGATGGTTGCCATGCCCGTGCAGGACAAGCTGGCCACACCTTCGCCAAAGTACTCCACTATGTATCCTGTTCCACCACGCACGGTCAAAATACCGGCCAAATGCGTGATCACGTCTTTCGGAGACGACCAGCCGCTCAACTGGCCGGTCAACTTGACACCCATGATCTTAGGGGCCTTCAATTCCCATGGGGTACCCGTCAAGCCATCCACGGCATCGGCTCCGCCCACACCAATGGCAATAGCACCCAAACCACCGGCGTTAGGCGTGTGCAGGTCTGTTCCTAACATCATCAAACCGGGCACAGAGAAGTTCTCGAGGACAATCTGGTGAATAATGCCCGATCCTGGGCCCCAAAACTGGATACCATATTTTTCACCGCAGCTCTGCAAGAAATCAAAGACTTCCTTGTTCGTAGCGATCGAGCTGGCCAAGTCGCTCTCGGCACCGTCCTTGCCGACAATCAAGTGGTCACAATGGATCGAGGCCGGTACGGCGGTGCGGCTCATACCTGTCGTCATAAATTGCAATAACGCCGTTTGGGCACTTGCGTCTTGCATGGCCACTCTGTCTGGGTGCAACTTCAAGTATTGTTCACCTCTTAATTTTTCCAAGTCGCCCTTCACGCTGACCATCGTCTGCTCTGGGTCAACTAAATGAGAGTACAAGATTTTTTCCGCCAATGTCAATGGCTTGTTGTTGGTAACACGGTTGACCGTGGCCAAATTTTGCACCAATTTGGCGTATGGAGGGCACCGGGCCTGGTAATCTGCTGGTACGTTAAAAGAAGAGGCATATTCGCTCAGCGTAGCCAAAGTCCGTCTGAGGGCCGTGGCCGACACCCTCGTGCAGTTTCTAGAAGCCAACATGCTTTAGATAAGAAACGGAGAAATGTGAGAATTACAATAAAGCGAGATTTGGTAGCAAATGTCAAGAAAAATTTCAGTCCCAAAAACCCACGATGTAGACTACGTACTATCGGCAGGATCGCCGCTGTCCAATGACAACGCCATGAGTCGTGCTTATTAGGTCCTGCCGATAAGGCGCACCGGGGGCGCAATAAGTCACCGTATGACTCATCGCCCCGAGATGCCGCGTTTGTATGACAAATTCACGTGGTTCTAGTCATGTGATAGCTGTCTCGCTTCCCTCATGTGGCTTAATTAAAGCACAGCCTCAGGGGGTGCTTTAATATAGTTATATGAGGTCATATCCGTGTAATCCTTATTGTTGCTAAAATGAGAACTCACCCCTGAGTTTCATTTAACATACACTTTTTCTTCAACTCTGTACTAACTTCATATACCAATCACCCATGTCTGATACGACTGAACCAGCATCAAAGATCTTGTGGAACGCTTTCGTAAGTTTAGCTTCCGTCTGGAGACTTGTCCTTTCATTGGGGATGGGGACTTCGTCTACCAGTTTGACGCCGCAGCACCACAACAAAAATCAGTCCTGTACATGGTCTACCTAAACCATGGTCTGTGAAACCTCTCCGGTGCTCTTCCAGCGTCTAATCCTGTGGAGTATCTCTGGGTTGCACCACACAACTCAACTTCCAAGCTCTATCGTCTTCTTTTTTGTTCACTTGCGATACTTTCCAGAGCTCTAGTAGTATCAATTCTTTGAGAGCAGGAACATTTGCAATGGAGTATTCGTCTAGGTCTTTCAAGGAATTTAAATCTTTCCTCTTGGAGAGACCTAGCGACAAAAGCGTGCCACTCCGCATGGGATGATTGCCAGCATCATTTACGTATGAGATCTGCAAGCTTTCGAGATCTGCAATTACCCGGGTGATCTTGAAGTACTTATCGATGTTGATCAACTTTTGTTTCAAGAAAGTGTTAGCCGCTCTGTAGTTTGAGTTGCCCTCAGTCACAAAAGTCAAGTCTTGAAGAAACAATGAAAAGTAAGGCACAACTGGAATGTTGTAGTCGTTTGATTGCAAAAAGCTCTTGAGTTTCGTGCGGTACACGCTATAGTTCTTTTCGGGGTGGACGATGGAACACAAATACTCGTACAACTCAGTATACTTCTCCGAGAGTTCACCCCAAAGCATGGTCAATCTGGTGATCAAATGCGATTGCAAGGAAGTGATTATTGCAGCCAACGAGTTGAAGTTTCTCAAGTATAAGCAGGAGATCGCAATCTTCAACCAAGTTTTGATGGTACTTACTCGCACCTTGTGGCTCACTTGAGGTTGCAAAACGGATTCCACGACATAGGCTGAGAGACAATTTGTAAACAAAAGAGATTGACGCACGTTTGTAGCCAAGTTAAGGTGTGCTTTTTTGGCACTGAAGTTGCCATTGACCAACTCGCTTGCCTTGATAGAGCAAAATATTTCAGACTCTATGAGCGTGAGTTGCTTGGCAATCTCTAACCCATTAAAATCTAAGAGATTTGGCCGATAACTTGACAAGGCCCAATTTTGGTCACATAGTGAATACCACTTTGGCAAAAGGTAGCTGATGTCTGCAATAACGAAGGTCTTCGAGTCGAGCAAATTGGTATGAACCCAATTTTCACCTAGAATGGACCGGTACGTGGTCACAAGTGTCTCTATAGCATGAAGCTGGTTTCTTGTTAACAAGGAGCTGGTTGAAGTACTTTGACCACTAATCCCAAGTGGTAAAGGTAATGTCATTGATTTGAGGGAGCTCGTAACAGAACTGTATGTGTTGATTTTCGACAATTCATACCCATCAATCATTGAGTACCTCGACGCAAGCGACCCATCAGATTCGCTTTTAGGCAAAAGACTGTTCTTGCGGTTGATTTTCGCAAGAGAAATACTTCGATTGAGAAATTGACCTGAAGGCTCAACTTGTGTCACGAGCTTGGCCGCAATCTCTATCAATTTCATACCCTCAAAGGGCAAAACTTTGCAAACACCTTCGTTGAAAAAATTAATCAAGGTGCTGAGATATGTCAGATCGTTTTTGTGGTCCCAGTAAGACTCCATCCAGATCTGAAATAACTTGCAGACGATCTTTTGTCTATTCTTAAGTTTGACTGTAAAGGAAACGTCGGCAGCGGACCTGGAGGCCTCAGTAGAAGGATCACACTCGAATCGCTGTATCAACAGATTAGCGAGGTCGAAGCCACTCGCAAAATCGCGGAAGCAAAGGAAGAACGCTGAAACAAAGAAATACTCAGGGGGCGAGCTCTCATTCGTCAAGGTGTACACAAGACCTTTGAATGATGCGCCAAGCAAATTGCCATTGGCGTCGAAGAGAAGCTCGTCTTTGATGCAGAAGGTATCGTCTTGCGTGGGACTATCGCTTGAAGGGAGGTATTTCTTGAATTCTATTCCGGCGCCAAACGGTGCAGAGGCTTCAGTGTCCACAAGAATAGCCTTGTGGAGTGAGTTGATACCGTTCGCAGTAATTCCCAATTCCCCTGGTTTTCCCGAGCGGAATGTGGAGTACCTGTTTGACGACTTTATATTTTTCTGTTTCAACTCCCGCAAATCGCGCACATTGAGTGAAAGGGACTTGACAATTCCGACTGAGCAATTCCGAATAAATTCGTCTGTGACTATCTGTATTTTCGAGTAGTCGGGGTACGCCCGCTCTGAACTGAGCTTGTAATCATGAATGGGGTCGAGTGTTTCGTGAATGCAATGGATGGTCAGGGAGATCGACTGGATCATCTTAGCCGCGATCATTATAAGCGCTTTGCCCTCTCCTGTATGCGAATATTGGTCCGTGATATGGACAAAGCTGCCGTGCTTGTTGGGTTCTTTGAGCGTGTTTATCACCAAGCGTTTTACCCCTGTGACAATCTCGCTGACGAGGGATAGAAGGCTATCGAGCGATCCATCAAGTTCAGGTGGCTTTTCCAAGGAGTTTTCAAAGCATGTTCTTGAAATGAACAGCAACTCTCGTAAAAGCAATATGATATGATGTACTATTGTCTCCAAGAGATCACAGCCTGCCTGATTGTGCTCAACTAAGTCGAGTCTGCCTATGATCAATGATAAATATGAGTAAAGCACAGAATTGATTTCTGCAACACGTTGTCTTGCGTTTGGTGCGGTCTGCAAGAGCGGGTACTTTTCCAAATCATCGTGTAGATATAGTGCAGTATCTTCTTTGTCAATTTCCTGACTTTCCTTCGCCCATATATCGAAAAACGCCATTGAACGCCGGGCAACTTGGAACACTAGCAATGTCAAAACCTCGATTTTGTCTTGGTCGGATGTGCCTTTGTACTCGGCAGCCTTCATCATCAAAGTGTACCAGTCCGACAAAAGAGATTTCCGCAACTTGCGAACCTCGGGCTTCTTGATCACAATCTCATTTGAGCGCGACAAGCAGTCGGTTTCTTGGAGCAACCGACGCACGCCATCACGCACGTTATTGACGATTTTTATTGGGAACGTCTTCGTGCCGTGCTTCGTCGTGTGGGACATTGGGCTCAGTAGAAACTTGCCACAGGAATCAAGAAGCGGGCCCATATAGTGTGCATACGATAGTCCACTACTAGAATTGAGGTCTGTATCTACCGCCACTGCGAAGAAATTCATGGGAATCCAGCCACGATCGAGCGTGTCCAAAAGCGTGACCTCGCCCCAGCCGGAGTCGTCTATGGTGTGCACAAACGCCAAGTCGTTTTGGGCAAATGACAAGCATACTGAGTCATCCAGTTCCTGCTGCGCTTCTGTGGCATCAAACGAATGTATCGCCTTGATGAATAACGCCGACATGTCTATGTCGTGCACCTTCGCACTCAGTGCCACAGGGTGTTAAATTTTATGCAACACTGTGTTATATGCTCTGCACACAAGTGATTGGTAAAGGGGTGGTAATTTGGAAGGTGCTTCTGCCAGAGTTTTTCCAGGACTAGTACACCTTGTGAATGTGATCTAGGCTAGCTATTGCTTAAAGAATTTACTAAAAAGTTCCATCATGATCTAGTTGTGATAAAAATCTTTTCGCTCCGCGGCCGCCCCCTATCGGGGATCGTGCGCCTCCCGAAATAGGTGTCTGCGCTTACCTTAATCTCAAGGACCGGTCGAAAGTTTACGAGTTACCTGTATGACCTAAGATGTCTCCTGAGTTTGTGAATGTAATTGACAAGTTTTCTCCAAGTTGAACACGTCGAATATATTCCTTGATCAGTCCTCATCTATCGTTCACTTCAGTTTTGAACGCCATCTTTTCGAAGATTCTGTATCGAATACACGGCAAGTTCATTTTGATCCATTCAATGTATAAGCTTAGCAGAAACAACTCTTCAATGTGTAAGCAACTTTACCTGCCAGAGAGTTTTCACTAAGCGCTAAGTGCACATCCCGGCCCCTAATGTGAGCGAATTCGCACGTTTTCATCACAACTCGTGCATATGTATTGTCATTAAATACAGGACTACATCTTTATGTATAACTATAGAAAGGATGTTTGTTGTGTCGCACCCCGTTCACGAGTTTCTCCCGTTCGCGAATCTCCCTTTTGGAATAGGTAGCCGAATTACCGCATTCGGACAGTTGCCGTAGACTTATTTCCTATTCGAGCGATATTTGGCGGCTTTTATCTTTCATATATAAAGACGTTCAAAGACATGTAATATTGGAGATTTGATTACAACAGATGCTATAATGGGCATTCAGAAATACAGTGAAGCACTTTTTACACAAAAATATCCAATTTTTGTGACATAGCTCGAGGTTTTAATATTCTAATCAAAAAAAACGTCATTCTTGAGAATTGTTTGGATTTTGCTCGGCAATTAACAATTGTCGAGGGTTATTTTATGTATTAAAGTAGGACAATTAACTTTTTATTTTTGGTTCCCTAATCGAACTCTAATAGATATTAGAATGTGAGGAACAACGTATTTTGCGGAGTAGCGACCACAAGAGAAGGCTTATTGCCACGTTTCTTATATAGAATATTTCCTCTCACTTCGTTCTCTCTTTTTGCTGCAAAGTTTCATCGATTGTAGGCTGGTAAGTCGAACAGCGTCTCGAATGGACGCGGGCGAAACGCTTCTCTTTCGGGATGCTTAGACTGGTGCCTGTCTTTCATATACCGATGTGTGCTTAGCATTCCTTTTCTCAATTCGACGCCTTAATAGTTAAGATAATGCTTTCTCATTTTTTCAGGGCATGGATGGTACGAATTTTATGAGTTGTTCTCGTCATCAACGAGAGCTTCTTCGAGGTGTTGAGCATCTTCAAAATCACGATTATTACAGCAGCCACAAGCGTCAATGATGTCATAATCATTTGTCGGTAAAACATAAGAATCAAAACTATCTTCCAAATACCGGGGACTGTCCATTATTGTGGTTTAGAGTGTTTAATATTAATAATAAAGATACGAAACTTTACGACGTGTCTATTAGTGAGGTTGGCCGGTAACGCGTACCCATCCCGATTAGATAATGCCTATCCCGATTGGGATGAGTGTCCGACAGAAAAAAAATTCGTGAACGGGGCGAAAAATTCGTGAACGGGGCGTGACACAGTCAAACCTCTGCAAGTCGGATCGACCTTTCACGAGCTATATGGGGGGTTTTCGCGAGGGATGAGAGTAAGTTTCCCAATTAGGTAATGCGGCGCGACCCCAAATACCGGAATACTCAATTGGGTAAACAAATCAACCCAAATTGGGATATACTGTATTTTCAGAAAACAGCGGAAAAAAATCGCTAGCTTGGTCCATGCCAAATTCTTTTTGTTCC
Organism: Metschnikowia picachoensis; assembly: GCA_030556465.1. Lineage (NCBI taxonomy): Eukaryota > Fungi > Ascomycota > Pichiomycetes > Serinales > Metschnikowiaceae > Metschnikowia > Metschnikowia picachoensis. Next base: position 34,113 of record JAKTUB010000084.1, read on the forward strand.
CACAATAGTAAATGTTTGGGTTACGTGCACGTTCTCGTCACATTATGTGTACATTCTCGTCGCCGCGCGGACATTTACCAATGCGGAACAAAAATGAAAGCGCGTGGACCAAGCTAGCGTTTTTTTTTCCGTTGTTTTCTGTAAATACTGTACCCTGCTGTTGCGAACTATGAAATTGATTGCTCAAAGATATCACGCCTCTGATTTCGAAATTAGTGAAACGACCCTGGATTCCTGTTTGGATAGCAGAAGTTGAGTCAGACAGGATATTAGAATCAAAATTGGATGCTGAAGTCATTCATTCTCGAGCCAGGACTTTTCAAGCCGTCAGACTATACTTGTGTCAGAGATATCTGAGGCTATTTCTGCGGAAAGATCACTGGGTTTCATTTCCCGGTAATAAAATCTATATAGCACTAGCTAGAAGATCTAAAGGCAACCAGAATGGTGTGCTTACTGATCGGCCATTCATGACGTCATGCCATCACATTATAATCAAGTGCGACCACCTGAAAGTACGTTTTGGGTGTAACAATTAATCCAGTCACCTGACTAAAGTTGAGCAGTCGCCAGCGTTTGCACCTATGGCCGGACACTGCCCACTGGCTACCTTTACATACAACATCGTGTCGTTCTTTTGCGTCCTTCAAGTTGCGTGCTTCGCTTCTGTTTAGTCACGTGATCTGAGCTTTTGATGAGCAGCCGAGCCGAAGCTGAAGATCTCAAAACTCACTATTATCCATGTTTACGTGCCAAACTTGTGAGCTCGCGTCGCCCGAGATCGGCAAACACTTGTCACAGACGCGCCATAAAAAAGTATCCTATGATGCCTTACAGGAGCAAGTAGAGTGCGAGGAATGCGGTGATCTGAACGTGCATCTTCTTCAGATGCTTCGGTACGGCCTTTCGGACTTATCGTTGCTATGCAAGAATTGCTCGCTGAAACTGAAAACAGACCCCACGGCAGAGTACACTTTGGCGAATGGTTCGTTATTTCTGAAGTTGCCGCAGTACTATACGTTTCGGGACATTCACTGTAAACTGTGTGGCAGCGACCGGAAGTTGGCCGTTGGAAACGTTGGCGGCAGCCAGCTTGTGTTGTGCAATGACTGTATTGGAAAGCAACCCGTGCCTGCAAACAAGTTCGTGAGTGAAGACTCGGATGACTTTTTGTTTGCACTTTTGGGAATTAAAGAGTACATCGCCAAGCCAGGTAAGACAAAAGGCAGCGGGCGCAAGCTAGGGCGCAAGGGCGGGCGTGACTCGGCGCCTAAAAAATTTGACCCGGATGCAGAGAGGAGGAAGGCTCACTATGAGAATGAAAAAGCTACTCGAATGTCGTATAAATCGGAAAAGACAATGAAGGCTGTGGGCTCTTCCGGCGCCAGCCCTATTGTCTCACGCGGTGCTACGCCTAAACCACCACGAGAGGCGAGTAAAAGTGAGAAGGGAGGGAAAGCTGGTAAAACGGAGAATTCGCGCGGAAAAGGAACGGTTACTCGGAACCTGAAGTCAAGCAGTTCACAGATGCCTGGTAAGGATGCTGAGTTGAAAGAACGCTCCACTCACAACAATAGAGATAACGCAAAATCTAATTCATCCAAGAAGCCTTCAAAGTCAACTAGAGAAACCCTGGCGAGTGGCACTCTGCTGACCAATGGATCAGGAAATACACTAAGCGATGATTCAGTGCAAAATTCTGCTAAAAAGCGAGAAAACCCCGCGAAAAAGGCCGCTGCGACGGCCAATAAATCTGAGGCACATATTCTCGAAAAGACTGGCAAGTCAAACCAAGACGAAGCCAAGAAAAAGCCTGGGAAGTTAGATAAATTGAATACGGCAGAAAAAGGTGGCAATGAAAAACTGACCAAAAACTTGGATAAAATGCCATCAATAACTCTGAAGAAGAAGGATACTTCGAAGCTGGACGCTTCTCTGCTTCAGCCAAATGACGGGGCTAAGAGAGAGAAAAAGAAGGGCAAAGGGGCAGACGCGAAATCGACAAAAGACACGGTTGATGCTAAGAGTCCTGCCACCAATATAATAAAGTTACCACCTGGTGTATTCAAGTATGAGCCATCGCCAACGCCCAAACTTACGTACGACTCCATGGAGGATTACTTCAACGAGATGTGCTATAACTTGTTTCTTGAGGAGAAAATGAGTATCCATACGAGTCAAAAAGTTATATTGACTCCAGAGGATTTTGAGTTGGAGTGGTATGCAGACCAAAATAAGAAGCATCGGCAATTCAAGCTCAACATGTTGTTGACACCCGAATTTTTGGACCGATACCTTTCGAGGAAAATGCAGAACTTGAAGAAAAACCCTTTTGTGGCCGGCCAGTCCCTTATTCTTATGTTGGGCGACGATATCCCATGGTATGGTAACATTGTTCTTGTCGATACAAAAAGCTCGAATCCTAAAAAGGGCAAGCCAAAGCGCGGAAGAGGTCATCTGAACGATAGTTCACCAAAACTCCTTGAAATCATCGTGGAACTCTACAAATGGAATAGAATGCCGTTACCTATAACCACTGCCGTGAGGCTCTTGAGGGTTTTGCCTGTTTCTGTACCGGTGAGCAGGGTTTTCACCGCAATGTCGAGAATCCTGAACCCCCGTTTCATCGACATGTTATTGGGTAAGACTCCAATCAGACAGATTTTCTTCAAAAATTACCTCAAGTTTTCTCGGGATTCGTTTAATGAGTCACAGAAAGTGGCCGTCCAATCTGTGATGAACAACTCGATAACCGTTTTGCAGGGGCCGCCAGGCACAGGAAAGACGTCGACCATATATGAGGTGATTTTGCAGCTTCTTGACAATCTCAACACATATCCTATTCTCGTTGTTGCGGCGTCGAATATTGCGATCGACAATATTGCGGAAAAGTTGTTGCCCAAGCACGGACACTCTATTTTGAGAATCGTGTCCATGGAGAAGGAGCCAGAGTACAACAGAGAGCATCCGCTTGCATCTATC
>JAKTUB010000085.1:0-34860 GCA_030556465.1 Metschnikowia picachoensis
GTACCTCATTGATGTCGATATCTTATTTGATCTACGTTTGTCAGGTTCGATGTATTAGTGTTCACCGGGAATGCATGATTGTTATGTGTATTATAGCTGACTAAAGAGCCCTTTCACTGCAGGGGAGAGGGCGACTATTTATATGTTTGTATAGAGGAGTGTATGTAAGAGACTTTACTGGTTAAGCCAGCAACACCCGATACGTGAAACACCAGCGTGCGACTGCACGCGTGGTATCGAGTTGAGCAAGGCGGAACCAGAGAAGACCGATTATAGTGCGAAGCACTATATAGGGACCCTGACAACGTTATCACAACTATATCAAGCAAAAACAAGGAGATTTTCGAACTTACACGTAAAGCTGGGCGTCATTTGATCTGACCGTGTGTACCTTCTATTGCTGAATTGAATCTCGGCTTACTATGAATATGAATCAAAACGGCGGTGCAGCAGTTTTCGTTCTTGCAGACTGTACCACCCATAACGGCTCAAGTGAAACCAGGTCTAGAACGGGTACACTTCTGGCTCACTCTCCAAAACGTAGCCCCGCTTTTCCTGCTCCTGGGCCTTCTCTTCCAAATATGGCAAGAGCGCATCTTTGAACTTATCGTAGCCTCTATACTCTCTCACATCGTCGCTCCAGCTTTTAATCCCGTCTAACAATCTTCTGGGGATATATGGCTCCTCGCAAATATCAGTCATTTTGCAAAAGTATGTTCTTATTGTGAAAATCACCGCGCCTGTCTTTGGTAAGCGGCGCAAACTTTGCCGCTCACTGCGGAGATAGAGCTGGTCCTGAGATACGGCCGGGTCGGCAGTGTACCAGCCAACAACCTCCGAATTTTCGTCGCCAATGGAAGTCGACCAGCCGAGCCCATTATCTGTTTGTATGAAGTAATTATTGCGCACCACGGGCTTATCGCAGGTAAGGCGGGTAAAGAACTTGGTCATGCCATTTTGCAATTGTTCTTGATATTTCGGTACGTCCCCGCTAGCGTGTATCTGATTGAGGGACATGCCAATCTTATCCTTGAACCGCCAAAAACCGGGTAAGATTATCGCGCCAGCCTCTAAGTAATAATTTCCGTCCGGGCCTTCAAGCATCACCGCCAAATCATCCTGTACCATTTTCGCTGCCATCACCATCGGATCCTCCTTGTATTCTGTGCAGTTCTTGAACAAAAACACCTCTCCTGTAAGCAAGCTTTCCAACCCATTCTCGAGCTGCCGGAAAAGAGAAGGGTAGCGAAAGGGCAAATAGGCCCAGAACTCATCCAATAGCTCGAGTACGGCGGCTTCTGCGCCTGGTAGCGTGCCATAGACCTCTGTTCCCTTTTCGTCAAGGCGCTTGACTTTCTCGGAATGGTATTTCATCCACTCGTTATCCAACTCTATCCAAGAATCCCAGTTCATATTGCGAATTCCCATGGTAATATCATACTTATGTTTGAAAGCCCTGTAAGGGAGAGGCCGTGTTTTGTTCACATCCCAATTTGGAAAGGGCGGAGGCGTCGGCATTGTATAGTCTTGGGCAGTCCAGCAGCCATATTTTCTGTCCTTGTTAGAGCCGATTGCCTTCGCCAGCTTTACCTTTTTCGTCCCTTGTTTGTTATAATATGCTGCAACCAAGCCGGCTGCAATATATAAGTAAACATAGTGTCTTGGCCGAAGGTAGTCCAATATATCAGCAAGCATCAATAAGGTTTAGCAAGAACGATTAGCAAAATCAAAAGCTTATAGAAGGCTTCAAATCAATAAAACCTGTAACTATCTGGATCGGCATAAACTTCCCTTTAAAAGCAAGGTCGTTATCAGTTCGCGGCAATTGCCCCAAAACGGTATCCAAATCGTGACTGCGCACAAGACGCAACGGGTAAGGAGAAGAGCTGCACAATTCATTGGGGAAATGAAAGCCGCAGATGCGTTAAAAGGCATTATGCCGGAGGGAGAAATCCTGCAAAAAGCGCAGTCTGAAGTACATTCCACCCAACAAAGTATGTTACGACAAACCTGGCCCATCTCCTGTGTCTAGCATTAGGTTGTGTGATTAGGCCAGCCACAAGCCAGTACACCACAGGCATAAATGTGTGGATCCGCGTGATAATCTGCACGTGCCAAAATAACAATAGCAGTATCAAGAATACCAAATTCACCGCCAGGACGGGTAACACGCGCTCAACTGGAAATATTTGTCCAAAGTAACGGATCGAATAAACCAGCAAGGCAATAGTAGGAGCGGCAAATAAGAAATTGGCCACATTATTAGTGGTCCAATATTTGAACAAACCGTTACCCCAGTAATGAGACTGTGCATAGGCAAATAAAGACGGGAACTTGGTATCACACCATTCGCCACGGCCAGAGGGACATACAGAGAAGTAGCCGTAAATTTGTAAACTGAGGAAGGCCATCCCGAGAATCAGCCCGGCGGTTACGGGCAAAATGGGAGTGTTCGTTTTTTTGCAGCAAATATCATAGACATAAATTAGCCCTAGGAATAGACAATTCGCGCGGAATCCGAACGCGAGTGCTGCAAAGACTCCACTGAGCATATAGAGGCACGTGCTGGTATTGGCTAAGGGGACGTGTGTCAGCTTGGTTTCATCGTTGTTTGCAAAAGCATAATCCGAATCATCATCGATTTTGAATGTGTGCATGTCCTGGCCTTTCTTCAGTTTCAAAAGGCTTGTGGCGATATACTGATCTCTACCCACGCTAACCTCTCTCAAGTATAGACACAAAAAGCTGCACAAAGCGGCAATTGCCTCAGAATAAGGTGCTGTCAAAAATGCTGCTGCGGGAGAGCACACATATAGTATCAGCGTCGCCATAGCCATACGGGATGGTGAGAAAATACGCGCTTTGCTAAACACCTCTAGAGTGTAGAAGTATAACACTATCGACGCACTTAAGTGGCATATGTTCGTGATGAAAACGGCATTCAAAAGACATGGATAGAACACAGCATTTTTGTTTCTCAGAATTGCCCTGATAAGTCGCCACCAAAGTGGGCAGAATACATACTGGTGTTCATATTGAATACCGTTGGCGAAAAGATCTGAAAAGTACACTGCATCCCACGAGACGAGCCGGTCGACAATCCGGTCTAGCACGAAATAGGCAGATTCATATAAAAAATTGTTAAGTTGAGGAATTGGTAAATGGAACGTGGATAGTATTGCTTTTTCATGGACATAGTTTTGTAGAAGAAGTGCTGAAGAGACATCAAATTGAGCGGGAGTATAGATTATGACAGCAAATTGCACCGCCTTTACCGCTAAAAACAAGAAAGTTGTTCTCCTGAGGGACTTTAGATGCTTTGACAAAACTTTTTCATTCATATTGAGGACCTTTTGTGGGACACAGAAGACGAAATGAGACTGTCATATGGCGAAGAATAAGTCGATGTGATCTGCGGTATCACGTGACCTGTAGCATGTTCGCTAGAACTTGCATCTACGGAGGATGAATAAGTATAATTTCAGGAACACTCATTACAATGTTTGCCTGAGCTTTGCTATAGGTGATGAATAGACGATATTGTTTTTCTAAACGTTTCTATGTCGGTTCTACTTCTTCCCGAACTGACCAGCGAAGCTGTCGATAATGCCGGCAACGGACTGAGGGTTAGACAAGGTAGTGATGTCGCCCAACTGGTCGGCCTCGTTCGAAGACACTTTCCGCAAAATTCTTCTCATGATTTTGCCAGAACGGGTCTTGGGCAAGTCCTTGACGATAATTACGGATTTTGGCGCAGCAAATGGTCCAATGTGGGAGCGCACAACCATGATCAATTCTCTTCTGAGAGCGAAAGCCTCGTCCAGGGTCTCGTGGTCCTCAATTTGCGCAGCAGCCTCATCTTTTAAAGCCACAAAAGCCACAACGGCCTGTCCAGTCAAGTCGTCGTTGATACCCACAACAGCGGCCTCAGACACGCCGTGGTGCTCAATCAATGCGGCCTCGATTTCGGCAGTCGACAAACGGTGACCAGATACGTTCACCACATCGTCGACTCTGCCTCTGATCCAGTAGAAGCCGTCGTGGTCCCTGGCCGCGCCATCACCTGTGAAGTAGTAGCCTGGGTATGGTCTCAAGTAGGTGTCCATGTACTTCTGATGGTTGTTGTACACCGTGCGGGCCATTGATGGCCAGGTGTTGCGGATGGCCAACACGCCCTCTACATCGTTGCCCGTGATCTCCTTACCGGATACAGGATCGATAAGGCAGGCGTCAATACCGAAGAATGGTAAGGAGGCTGATCCCGGTTTGTTGGGGGTGACACCCGCGATAGGTGCAATGAAGTGCGAGCCGGACTCTGTCTGCCAGTAGGTGTCGGAGATGTGGCACTGGCCCTTACCAATGTGAGTGTTATACCACTCCCAAATGTCAGGCGAAATTGGCTCACCCACCGAGCCCAACGTTCTCAATGAAGACAAGTCGTACTTGGGGATTTCGCTCTCGCCAGCCTTACGCAAGAGACGCAACGCAGTAGGAGCAATATAGAAGTGAGTCGCCCTGTGCTTCTCGATAATCTGGAACAAACGCCCGTAATCAGGGTAAGCTGGAGTGCCTTCGAAGACCACAGTGGGGACACCCAAAAGCAATGGTCCGTAAAGAGCGTAGGTGTGTCCAGTAATCCAACCAACATCACCGGCAGTAAAGAGGACGTCTTCGGGGTGCACGTCAAATATGTATTTTGTAGTCATGGCGGCGCCAAGCAAGTAGCCACCAGTAGTGTGCACCACACCCTTGGGTGTTCCTGTGGATCCAGAAGTGTACAACAAGAACAATGGGTCTTCGGCGTTCACGGGAACAGGTGGGCAGTATCCGGGGAACTTCTCGATTTCGACGTCCCAGTAGAAGTCACGGCCTTCCTTAAGCGCGATCTGCTCGTTGCCAGTACGCTTGTGCACCAAGACCTTCTCGACAGTTGGGCACTCAAGCAACGCTTCGTCACAAAGCTTTTTGATGTTGATTGTCTTGCCACCACGCTTACCTTCGTCGCATGTGATCAATGCCTTACACTTAGCGTCATTGACACGGTCGCGAATCGAGCCCAGCGAGAACCCAGCAAAGATCACCGAGTGTACCGCACCCAAACGCGCCACAGCCAACATGGCCACGATGGCGTGTGCGTTCATGGGCAAGTAAATTGCGACGGTGTCACCCTTCGTGATGCCCCAAGACTTCAACACGCCAGCCACCTTCGACACCTCCCGCAAAAGCTCAGCGTAAGTCAATTTACGCGAGTCTGCCTCGCTGTCAGCCTCATAAATGATTGCGGTCTTGTCTGGATGAGCGTACGCCCATCTGTCAACACAGTTGTAGGCCGCGTTCAACTCGCCGCCAACAAACCATTGCGCGTCTCCATTATTCAAGTCACCGGCTTTCGTCTTGACAAAGTCTTTGTCCCAGTGCAACAAATCACGTGCCATGGGCCCAAAGAAGCCTTCAGGGTCGCTGATGGACTGCTGGTACATGGACTCATACTGCTCGAGTGAGGTCACATGACCCGCGTTGGGCTGTCTGTCGAAGAACTCTTTGGGCGTGGGAATTTTCTCCACGCCGTTCGCCTCATGCACTACCGTATGGTTCACCATGTCCTTACCGTTAGTAACTTTCCGTGGCATTTCTTTTTGATGATGTATTTTTGCAGCGCTTTCGGGAGGGGTAATGAGGGGTGTAATGAATAGTGTGTGAAAATTTTACAGCCTGAACTCGTAATCTGGAGTGGGGCGGTCAAAAAGCGGGAAATTGATAGTAAATCTAGAGACCTCAGTGGAAATATGGTCATATAGATACTTGAGCCCGCAAAACTTTATATACACCGCAAAACCTTAATTGTGTGGGTGTCTGAAACATACCAATAAATATAGGGAAAAGAGAGTTGCACCTATGCTCGTACTCGTAAAGGTAAGGTGCGCTCGTTTACCTGACGCCGGGTTTTGGTGGAGTGTTTTTTTGGGTTCGCGACTCCTGGCAGAAGTTGGGTACACGCTTACGCGCGACACGCCTGATCGGCACGATACTCGCCGTGACTCATTTTTATGATTCACGCCAGCAATGTACTCAAATTGATGATTATGGATTGAGGGTCGAATCAATTATCGAAGGATTAAAATTTGAGCAGTTCTTGCATCATTTGTTTATGTAGAACGATGAATGTTTGTTTTTCGTGGTACTATGTTTTTTCTGATTGGCTTACACTAACAGGCTTTGCGCGATAACAGGCCCGCCGACGAAGACGCTATTGTTTCAGAGAGCCAACTAAATAAAAGTGGGGCCAGAAACGCGATCGTTTACTCAAAATTCAACGCATTCTACTCGCTCCTGTGCTGCATATTTGAGAAAGAAGAGTTCATGATTGTTTAGTAGCATATCATTTTACATAGTGTTAAAAATTAAGAACATTATGAAACACGTCATTCAGTTTTGGTTATAACTATGCAGCGGAATGATTGGTCCATATTTGATTGTCAAGCAATCGCTCTTTTAACTCTCGCATTTTTCAGGCAACCATATTAGCCGGGGTGCAAGCCAAATTCAAACCATCATTTGGCGAGCGACATCAACTATATTAAATAATGGCCTACATTCTTTAAGTTTTCCTTAACATTTCATTAATTTACATTAATCTATCTTATGTAGAATTAGATTTAGCTCGCTAAATCGTTTAGTCGACCTCCTCGACGGTTGGGCCATCGTTAGATGGGGCAGCACCGGCGTCAGGGGCACCAGGGAATCCACCTGGAGCACCACCTGGGGCAGCGCCAGCCTGGTAGGCCTTGGCCATGATAGGGTTAACGGTACCCTCCAACTCCTTCTGCTTGTCAGAGTACTCCTCAGTGGTGGCAGTCTGGTTTGCGTCCAACCAAGCAATGGCCTCGTCGGCAGCCTTGGTGACAGTCTCGACGTCAGCCTCCTCCAACTTGGACTTGAATTGCTCCTCACCCAAAGTGGTCTTCAAGGAGTAAGCGTAAGACTCCAAACCGTTCTTGGCCTGAACTCTCTTAGCCTCCTTCTCATCCTCATCCTTGAATTTCTCGGCCTCGGAAACCATTCTCTCAATGTCCTCCTTAGACAATCTACCCTTATCGTTGGTGATGGTGATCTGCTGGGACTTACCAGTGCCCTTCTCCAAAGCGGAAACGTTCAAGATACCATTGGCGTCAACGTCAAAGGTAACCTCAATTTGTGGGACACCTCTTGGTGCTGGTGGGATGCCAGACAACTCGAACTTACCCAACAAGTTGTTGTCCTTAGTCTTGGCTCTCTCACCCTCGAAGACCTGAATCAACACACCTGGCTGGTTGTCAGCGTAAGTGGAGAAAGTCTCGGACTTCTTGGTTGGGATAGTAGAGTTTCTTGGAATCAATTTGGTCATGATACCACCAGCGGTCTCAATACCCATGGACAATGGGGCAACATCCAACAACAACAAGTCCTGGGTCTTGGAGGAGGTGTCACCAGACAAGATGGCGGCCTGCACAGCGGCACCGTAAGCAACAGCCTCATCGGGGTTGATAGACTTGTTTGGCTCCTTACCGTTGAAGAAGTCAGACACCAACTTCTGGACCTTTGGAATTCTGGTGGAACCACCGACAAGGACAATCTCATCAACCTGAGACTTGTCGACCTTGGCATCTCTCAACACCTTCTCGACAGGGTCCAAGGTAGATCTGAACAAATCCTGACACAACTCCTCGAATCTGGCTCTAGTAATAGAGGTGTAAAGGTCAATACCCTCGAACAAAGAGTCAATCTCGATCGAGGTCTGGGCAGAGGAAGACAAAGTTCTCTTGGCACGCTCACAAGCAGTTCTCAATCTTCTCAAGGCACGCTGGTTGGTGGACAAGTCCTTCTTGTTCTTTCTCTTGAACTCGGCAATGAAGTGGTTGACCAATCTGTGGTCAAAGTCCTCACCACCCAAGTGGGTGTCACCGGCAGTGGACTTAACCTCGAAGATACCGTCCTCGATGGACAACAAAGACACATCGAAAGTACCACCACCCAAGTCGAAGATCAACACGTTCTTCTCCTCCTCGGTCTTCTTGTCCAAACCGTAAGCAATGGCAGCGGCAGTTGGCTCGTTGATGATTCTCTTGACGTTCAAGCCGGCAATCAAACCAGCGTCCTTGGTGGCCTGTCTCTGGGAGTCGTTAAAGTAGGCAGGCACGGTCACGACGGCGTCGGTAACCTGGCAACCCAAGAAAGACTCAGCAGTGTCCTTCATCTTGGTCAAGATCATAGACGAGATCTCCTCTGGGGTGAAGGTCTTGGTCTCACCCTTGAACTCAACCTGAATGACAGGCTTCTCGCTGTTGTTGACAACCTTGAATGGGAAGTGCTTAATGTCACCTTGCACATCGGCGTCGTCAAACTTTCTACCAATAAGTCTCTTGGCGTCAAAGACAGTGTTGGCAGGGTTCATGGCGGCCTGGTTCTTGGCAGCATCACCGATCAATCTCTCAGAGTCAGTGAAGGCGACAAAAGATGGGGTGGTTCTGTTACCCTGGTCGTTGGCAATGATCTCCACACGGTCGTTGGAGAAGTGCGCGACACACGAGTATGTAGTTCCTAAATCGATACCGACAGACTTAGACATGATGTAATAGTATATTGGTTTTGGTGAAAAGAATGCCTGCGAGGGGGGGTCCGGTCTGGTCTTATATATGGCAGCCGCCGGAAGCTCGACGCACGAGAACATTCCACAGGATTCCACGCGCATTTTTTCGCAACCGGCCATTTCGGGTATTGCACGTGACTTGAGGTTGCGAGAAGCTTCTGTGAGGTTCGACACCATGTTGACACCGCAGCAGCGCGCTGACGTCATGGGAATGGCCCGGAATGTTCGAGAGTCCATTAGAAAGGTCTGAAGAAAGTGATTGCGAAAACTCCGAGCTTAAGCAAAGTTAGCTCGAACGCGGGTCTGTAACCAAAATGAAAAATCTTGACACGCCTTGGTAAAGTAAGAAATGTTGATACAACCCATTTTGAAGCACTTATGTTGGGCTACATGTTACGACAATCACACGGATGCAAATCTCGTAGCAACTGTCTCTTGGCTGATTTTCAAGGGCCAATTTTTCTCGCCGCTTAGTTTTCCGAGATCTTTACTAATGTGTTCCGTAATCAATTACTGAACCGCTTATACTATAATTTCATTCGGGCATTCGGGACTTGTTAATACTATCTTGGTTGTTTCTTTACCTGTATTCATTGATATTCTCTTGGATACGGGCCGCCTGGCCAGGAGCCCTACAGGTTTTTCCTAACGCGTCTTAGTTGCATTCGGTAAGGTCGCGCCATAATCTGGATGATTTTTTAAAAAAAAAATGCGATGTGGTCCCGCACCGCGTCGGCTTGTTCTATGTGCGTATTCTAGCGTACTTCGAGCTTATTGTTGATGATAGCGCCTGAGACCTTAGGCTCAGAAAATATTAAGGAGTCAATTGCAAGATAGAAAATGGTAAAAAATTAAGCCCGATGCGGGGCTCGAACCCGCAACCTTTTGATTGACCTTATTGGAATCTTAAGAGTCAAATGCTCTACCGATTGAGCTAACCAGGCTTGTTGGTGGCCAGAAAACAGGTGTATTAATATACTGTTAGAACTGAGTTATTTTTTAGGTATATCTGAAGAATTGTCCAATTAGGGCGGACATGATGATCATAATTTGTCCATGTCTTTTCTTATCACACAAAACGAAGATAAAATTCAATTTGACGTAGTTATCTTGGACTTCTCTGTCTGTACATGCATGTCTCTCGCATGTTCGTAAGAAGAACGAAACGAAAAGAAGGGGTTTCCTATTTGAGAGGACCAACCCCATGGCCGATGACAGTCTGATGTGTTTGATTAGCTGAGTTCATTCTGGGTAAAGGTCTCAAAGCGGATTTATTTGCGATGAAATGTTTTCTATCGCCAAACGATGCCCAGGGTGAATTTGCGATTTATTATGGGTTCTTCCCATATGTTGTATAAATTTTGTGATTTTTGGGATGTGCCTGTCACACCTTGATGAATCTTTGAGACAAAAGGCAGTTTCCTTCTGATGCATTTTGTTTCTTTTATACTTGAAGAGTAATTTGCTATAGTCTCAACCTGAAGTACAATGCCTGTCATCAGCTTTGGGAATAGAGTAAAGATATGTCTAGCTATACTACGTAACTCAAGGATTGGCTCTGCACGACCGGTTGATTGATCTGATTTGGAAATAGGGGTATATGCCAGCCTTATGAGACTTACCCTTCAGAATACAGTGTCGCCCGCAGTCCATCTATTGACCATGTCCAATGCGTTTTCTGGTTGGTCAAAAGGCACCATGTGGCCGGCACCAAAGACACGCAAAAACGTGAAGTTTTTATGGTTTTTAACCTCGCCTGCAGCTGTTCCATTCACCGTCCAGTTTCTGATTGGCTGTTGTAAAAATAGTTCGTGGCCAGACCAGCTCAATTTATCCGCCCACGCCTTGTTACCTAGCCAGTTGCAAATGAAATCCTTGTCACCAGCGTAGATGAGTACGGGGATCTGCAGATCCAACAACTCAGCCACATTTTGGTGCGACGGTCTCATGTTATCGCCCGTAAATAAAAAGTTGTTGAATACATCATTACTGCAGCTTTCATAGGCCTCGACCTCTACGCCTAACTTCTCCCGAACGGCAGGTGTGTTCAAATAATCGTCAATGTACTGCAATTCCTCGTAGCACAAGCCCGAGCCTTTGCATTCCTTGCGCATATCATAGGCGTTCTTCCCGGTCTTGGCGAATGGCCCAACCTCGGCGTTTTCGCAATAAATGCTCGCAGGCACGCACGCAAAAACCGAGCCCGAGTTATAACAAGCCTCAATCAAGGCAGTACATCTGGGAATATCCCTGGCCATGTTTTGGCACTGTGCGGGCGTCAACACGGATGGCTCGCCTCCTTCACCACAAGCCATGGGCTGATAATACTGATACTGAGTCAAAGGATCGGTGAATCCATTTCCTATCATCACAGACTTGAGGTCAAATGAGCGTTCTGGGTGGTTCATGATTTCTGCTGCGAAAACAGGAATGTACCTTCCTGCGTACGACTCGCCTGCAATGTGAAAGTCCAAATTTTTGTATTCCGGGAACTGCTTGAAGAATAATTCCAAAAACGCATACACATCTTTTCCTGCAGCTACAGTGTTGGTGACGGACTTTGACAGGTATGAGAACCCGACATTCACCGGTTGGTCGAGAAAGATCACCGAGGCATTATTATTCCACGCATGAGGATTGAACTCTGGCTGCAATTTTGCGTTTATCGATGAGGGGCCCAACTCAAAAAACAAGCCCGTAAGCGAGGAACAGCCCGGCCCGCCGTTGAGCCATAAAATAACAGAATCATTTTTGGGGTCGTTACGTGACTCGAAAAACCAGTAAAAAAAATGTTTGTCCTCGTCTTCGACATCCAAATAGCCTGTGTATTGCTTGACGGAGTCAATGCCCAAATCTTCTGGTGTTGCTTTTACTCTCAACTTATGATTGGGAAGCTTCAAGTCTGACACATGAAAGTCGTAAAAAGGTGATTTTATCGAGGTTTTCTTTGCAGAAGTTTTGAAGCTCAATTGTGCCACTTTATTTGGAAACTTCAATAGGGTTTCCCGCCACAATACGGCTGTCTGTTCCAAAAAACCAGTGTATGGCTTACTGAATAAGCTTGTGAGCTTGGAAATGACATCACCTTTCGATTCCGCTAAGGAGTCAAGAATAGAAGTAGATTGCATGAAACCTTTATCCCAGCCGTCGGCAAATACCTGCTGAGCACCTCTATTTTCGACCAAGTTGGGGAGAATGGCAGCATTTGTGCCCGCAACGGCACATGCCATAGTCGCGAGAAGGGACACTCTCATTAATGCCGTTGAATCTGCTTATATAATACCGAACAATTACAGATGATAACTGAAAAACTTGGATCTTTCCTAGCGAGATTAATTCTGACAAAGTCAATCCGCAAAAGATATCTTCCAGAATAAGGGTAGGACTTCAAGATAAACTGGTCCCGAGATGTGGTTTGTGGGGTGAGAACATAGTAATTATCTGCAGTACGAGATATTCACTTTTAAAGGAAATCACAAGACAAGACTCGGCATGAACGTGGTCAATCATTTTTCCGATTTGTAATTTGGCGAATCGATTTGATAGAGTCACTAATAATGCCTCCAAAAATAATGGGCTTTTATATCCCATTTTTTGTCGATGCATACGCGTGAAAAATTCATCGTAGAATGGCAACCATAACGGGCCAGAGACCCTGGTGGCCGTCATTATTGGGTTCAGCTCTACCGTCACCAAGCGTGGAAGCCTCTTTTTCTTTTCGATACGAATTTTTCTTAAAGTGGTACTCCGAACCTTTATTCTCCTTCTTTGTTTTTATTTTCTTTTTTGTTTTCTTTTTTATTTTTTTTTTTTTTCTGGCTATTCAGATTCAATAGAGCTACGTCTCAGTTCACCTTACTCTCACTGATTTCAGAGAGAGCCGTTTCTCGCAACGGCGTTCGTTCATGCGGCTTTAAGGGATATCTTTCCAGTGCTCTAGAGAGGGTCCGCATATACAAGCCAACGTCGATCACAGTAATAAAGCTGTAAATGGTGAGAATTTTTCTTTTTTTGTCTCGGTAAGCATCTACCTACTGTTTCTATTCAAAACGATAGACATTCTCAATTGACTCATCAGCGCAACTTTCATATTTACCCATCATCTGATTGACTCTGGCGCTGTTCTTTAGTAATCAAATCATCAGCTTTAGCAAAGTTCTTACAAACTAAGCAGGGGGACTGCTCGCTTAGGAATTTTGTAGTCGCTGATTAGATTTCCAGCACACGAAATGAACTTTGTTCATGATAAGTCTAATAAGTAGTTTGCAAATACTGACAGACATATGTGAAAACCAACTACCACGATGCCGTTGCGAAGAAAATATGCCAATTGTACTCGATTTGAAGGCGCCACATACCTGGCAAGAAAATGAAACCCTCCTCTACATTTCTTTCAACAGATACATCATTGAATATACACGTGGTGGTGGACAAACACTTCACTCCGACGGCCTCTTGAAAGAACACACGCCTAGATCGACTTCTCCTTCGTGTAGTCATTGATAAATGAAATAGCGCCTAATTGATGGAACGCGCCCTTGGCCTTGATCCAGGCATTCTTTGCTGCGGGAACGCCGGTGCGGTTCACCAAGGACTCGATCTTGAGCTCAACAGACTTGAAAGCGTTTCTCGTGAAGGCCAGCTTCTCATAGCGGAACTTGATGAACACAACGTACACGAAGAATGGCACGAGCGACGTTTTTCTGAGCGTGATGACGCGCACAAACAACCATGCGACCGTGTACACCTCCAACAATGAAGCCAACGCAATCAGATTGTTGTTGTTGGCGATGATAAAGTTACCCACCTGCACGCTCAACGGATGCGTGTCTGGAATGTTGAAAAGCGGGAATAAGAAGTTTCTCGCGTACGACAAAACGTGGAACGTAGAAAACAACGTAAACGTCGATAACGTCAACAACACGTAGGGGCTGTACACGAAGAGCGCCGCCGCCAATACAAAGTAGTGCACGTTGTCGTCTTTAAGCAACAACGCTGGACGCACGCCCAGCTTCTTCACCGACTGGAAAATCAAAACGCCAAAACTGCCTAAGGCACCCAAAAACGCCAATTTGTACCAGAACTTGTATGCACCGGGGAAAACACGCACGTATGTTAGCAAGTAAAAAACCGCTGAAATCACAGTCACCGCGTGGCCAGCAAACCACGCAAATTGCAACGTTTGCACGTGTGCCGCCACGGTTGATGGTGCCGGCACAGATTTAGGCCCAGGGGCCGTTTTGCCAGTGTTTGCAGTATTGGCAGACATAATCGACAATCAATGAATTATAAGTTTCCGCCCAAGTTGATCTGAATATTATGACAGAATTAGTAAGCTCAAACTGCTCAATTGTTGGCTTTAGATAGAAAAGTATAGAAATTGGTCCTGATTTATGCCACTGAGCAAACGCCGGGGTTGCTAAGGCGCTCGGTTCGCTCAGGTGACCATATCCGGTGCCCATTGTGCAGGAACACGCGGTTTTACGGCAACCGCAATGCATCGAGAAGATGTGATCAGAGAAAACATGTAAGGGAAATTATGGGCGTTGCGCGGGTTGTATTTGTTTAAGAAAAAATTAATGGAATTCACGGACTGGAAGTTTTGGGCGTATTTCGAAACACGCCATTTTTATCGTAAATTTGACGGAATTTGTGTGGCCTCATGTCGCCTCTTAATTAGGAACATAACCTCGCGCGAGCTGCCAGTCAGCCAGCAGACCCGGTATGGCAACCGAGAAAGGACAGAATCAGAAGTGCACGGAATCACGCCTTGAAGAATGATTTGATGCTTATTTTTTTGAAGGCAAAAGGAGAAACTGAAAAGAAAAATGAGAAAGAAAGATGAAGAAAATTAATTAGAAAAGGAATTAGAAATTGACTTAGAAATTGAATTTCTCGATATTTTTTGATTCGTCATAAGTCTTTCCTCGACTGAGCTCTCGCGCCATGATACATTGGTCTGACCTTGAAATAGGCTTGATTCTTATGTAAGAGATAGAGGGGGGAGTTAAATCTATGGCATTGGCTTCTTTGATAATCTTTTCAAAAACTTTAATAGACGATCGAAAGGATGTGAATTTTACTTCCCTGTAATATCTTTCTACCCGAAATTTGACACTAAACTTTCGGGCTGAGTTTCGTGACTGGTATCTCAACCGACCACTTAGCACCAGACACCAGGGACGAAAAGTGCACCAGGGACTAATCTTTCTGTATCGTTCTCCGTTTCATACATGAAGGAGTGGCGACCTTAGATGTGAAATTAGGAACACCAGCCTCCATCTTTATTTTTGGCACCCCATCTCGGCAACTGCCTTCCCTTTTGAATTTCTCATGCCCATATATTCTAGCTTATACAATTCCTAGCCATGTTTGTAGTTGTGGCGCCATGAAAGCTGCACTTAGCTTTGGCTACACTAACGCAAGAAGCCCTTCCTCGACTTCTGTGCCGCGGGAGCAGGAGTTGGCTCCGCTGGCAAAGCCTTCCGCTTCTCCAACTGCGCCTTCTTGTCCTCCAATAACTTGATCTGCTTGGCCAACTTCTCCTTCATTTCCTTGTGGCGCGCGAACAAGTCCGCCTCAGAATGCTGAAGCTTCTTCTCCTTCTCGGAAACCTTCTGCTGGAATACAGCCTTCATTTCGGCTTCCATCTTGGCCAATTTGGCCTCGTGCAATGCGCGTTCCTCTTCTTGTTTTGTGATAGGGTCGAACTCCTTAAACACGGAGTTGTCCTGCTCGATGCCCATCTTCTGCAATTTCTCCAGACGGTATTTCTCGTACAAAAGATCCAGCGTCGTCTCACGCAATTCCTCCATGTTATTACGCACCAACAACTGACGCAAACGCACAAAGTCGTTGTGGTTTTCGTTGTCCACTTCAATAACACCCCACGGGTAGGCACGCCCGCGCACACTGCGTCCATCAGCGGTCTGTACGTCGGTAGTCGAGCCCACTACGGCAAAGGGATAAGCAGAAATTAAGGCACGCGAGTTGCTGGTGTACTCGTCGTCATCTTTGTCGAAGACTTGGGGCAGGAAGATCCGGATCTTCTGGTACGCAATGTCGGCCAAGATACGCTGCTTGAACGCAGCGATCTCCTCGTCAACAAGCGTGTCCAGCTTGGCGATCACAGGAATCAAGTTGACTTTCTCGTGCACCAGCTTCATGAGCTGGATGTCCAAGGACTTCAACGAGTGGCCTGTAGGCTCGATGAAGTACAACAACGCATGAATGCGATTGTCAGTGATTGCCGAGCGATTGATACGACTCTCGGCCTCCAAGTAGTGGTCAAACCGCGTGTTGATCTCATCCACAATAGGCTTCCACGAGTCCGTGTTATTGATGTGCTCACCAAATCCGGGCGCCGTGATAATATTGAGCTTCAATTTCACGCCGTCCTCTTCGATGTCGGAAGTTGTGTTCTCGATACGTAATGTGGGTTCAACACCCTCGTTGTCTACCGACTTTGCGTCGTCGACTTTTGGCGCCAAAACCTCTCTATTAAACAAGGTATTGATTAAAGTGGCTTTTCCCATACCGCTTTCACCAATGACCATGCAGTTGAACGTGAAACCTCTGCGCACGGACTTGCGGTGCCACTGCTTGGGCAAGTTGGCGAACCCGACGAAGCCATTGACTTTGCGCCGGATGATCTTGAGTTCCAGATCCATATTCTCGATATTTGTCTTTTATCGGCGGAGAAAAAGTGTTATTTGAAGTTACTTAAGAAGTTTGAGCTTTCTGTAGCGGTTCCCGGGAGTTAAGGCTTGATCTAATGTGGTGTTAGTATTTGTGGCGGGAGAGTTCTGGGTTATCATGTTTTGTGGTCGAGGACCTGGCGGTTACATCGAGATCTCATAAATAAGACACAATTCGAACATTAAAAAACAATGAGGTCTTTTCATTGAAGATACACTGAGAGAACATCATTCCCACTTTATTCACATGAATGTCGATATAACATACTGCTTGCGATTTCAAAGGGCCTAAGTGTAGAAAATGGGTGGAAACACAGATTTGTGTCAAGTCAAAATTCACGGGCCCGACGTGACGCTGCGCACGCAAGCCGGTGTAAGGCACGTGACATATGCGGCGAAATAAACATAGTCCACGCACGCGCAGACTCAAGATCTCTGTTTGCAGTGTGGTAAATAAATATAGGACCTGGCTTTTTGTTTCAGAAATTGAAAAGATAAAAATAAAAAAGAATAGACACATTTTATGGAAGTTACGGGAAGTTTCGGGAAGTATTTTTTTTCTGTTTGTACCCAGGAGATGATTTCTCACATGTAGGTCATGTTGTCTCCAGTATGGCCTCCAGCATCCGATTTGACGTGCATTTGAAGGAGTCTTTTCTCGGCCAGATACTGTAATACTTGACAATTGGTCTGCTCAGAGAGGCTTGATAACATGAATCATCTTTTTGGTGAGAACTACTCGATGAATAGAAACATCATACGCTTATGACTGGGGTCAATAAGCGGATCTGACAGAATACATGTATCCTATATCATCCCGGGGGTTAACAATATGCGCAAACATGCTCAAAGTTTAAATTTTATAAGCTCATTAAGTTCATGTCTGGTCACTTCACCAGAAATCGAGCTAAAATGATCATATACTCCATTAATTTCGGAACTTGCTTATAACGCAGGCTGGCTTTCAGTGGCAGATCCATTGTTGCTAAAGAAACATCAGTCTGCAGTCGTTCGTCTATCTGTGAAACTATTTAGCTTGTTCAATACATTATCTCGCCTTTTTTGTTTTGACGTTCTTCAATTTGGTCTCTCGATAGTAAAAGAACGAATTAAGAACGATCTTCGGCCCTTCTTTCCGTGTACGTGCCATTTCATCCGAAGCGGCCACTGAACGTGCCAATCGTATACCACGCAATGATAAAAGCGGATCTGAGAAGTCGCCTTTGTTCTTAAACGAAAAACTTCACATAACTCTTGCTGCATTTTGCCAAACTCATACTGCCGTTGTACGCGCATGTCTGACTTCTTTCACATACTTATCACCATCACTCCCTTCCTCGCTCGCTTATTGATTGATTCTGTTTCCGTAGCCTATGCAACAAGAACTGCAACCCCAACTTTGCGAACTGCTCCATATTCTTCGACCTGCTACTATTTGCAGTTTCGTGTTTCTCCGAATACTCTCCGGCAGGCCCGCTGAGCCCCAAGTAAACCGTGCCCACGTGACCATTTCCCTCGTGATCCAAATGCAAATCTGTAGTGGGCCCTGCAAACCCCGTTTCGGAAAGCACATACGTGGATCCTAGCTCGTACTTTGTTGTCCGCGCCAACTTCAACGCCACCTGCTCCAGCGGGCCAACGTATGAGTGGATGTCCTCGTCACTCCAGCCTGAGAGCCTGAGTCTTTGTTTCACACTATACACAAGTTTACCTCCAATGTAGAAGTCAGAGGCGCCGTTTACGCTGACGATATATGCCAGTAAAAGTCCACCACAGGCGGCCTCGGAAATCGCTAGCGTTTGGTGGCGCTCGCGTAAAATAGCGGCGATTTCATCAACTAGAGCCTTTATTTCGGCCGGTGGAAATGATGACATCGGTTGCTGTGATGTGATGAGCGATTGGGACCTTTTGATTTGCGTTTTGAGCTTTCTTTGGGTTCTCGGGCCGTCTACACGGTAACGGTCTTTTTGTTTTGTTTTGCGATTATTTGTCCTTTCTCCGATATATGGTGTGGAATGGAAGTACCCTTATGGATGAAAGTAAGGGCACGATCCAAAAATTACTTCTTTTCGATTGCGCCGTGTAAGCTTGTATGAAGTCCAATGTGGTTTTCAAATATGAAGTGTTTGTGATTCAAGTGATTTAATACTTTATCAAACTGAGAATTTCGTAATGTGCTTTTTCAGTCTAACGAGGCTCTGTCCCGGCCAATCGCGGTCTAATGAGGCACCACACTATAGTTTCAGGCGAATAGAACAAAGCACTTAGGTTTGTAAAAAAACAGCCTTTTGGTAATTTTGCGAGTTTTTTGAATTCTGCACACACATGGAACACACAAAAGAGCTAGATATGGGCCGCAAAAGTATTTTAGAGCTCTTTTTACTTCCCTTCACGAATCAGACCTGCCCGATGGAGAACGTCACGTGATATGAGTCGGGCATTCAAAGATTGACGTGAACTTACATGTTGAATCAACCTGAGCTGCTTGTAGAAGATAAAATGGAAATCTTTGTCTCATATCTGGACTTTCGCCTCTTTTTATCCTTTTAAAAAACGCTTGGCTCACCGAATTGTCATACCCATTCATCCCATAGCCGGGAAGTCTCATAAGCAGTGGAGTCAACGAGAAATAGATGGTGAGGTCCAACAAAACAGCCCCAGATTGGTGATATTCTTCTAATTTTGAATAACAATAAAATCGCCATACTTGAAACCGCTACATTATTTTCAAAAATCATCTCCTGCAAGACTTATCCGAATCACGTGTGATATATATGTTTTCATTCCCAGTGGCCTGGCCCGTTCGCTCCTCCATATAGCGTCTGGTGCGACCGACCGAGCGTGTGGCAACGATCTCAACACATCATACATGTCCATACTAAAACGGATATATCCTCCACAACCACTCAACATTGCCCGCACAACATGAGCAAAACAATCAGGTTCAACGCCGGCAAGGTGCAATACGATGAAGAAACGAAAAAGTGTACGCCATTGCCGCATAAAGGCGTAGTCACGGTGGCCCCGTCCACGGAAGACGAAGGGTTTTTCGATTTCACATGGACTCCTAAGTCCGACAGCGGCGTCGAATCAGACGAGCTTTTGCTCATTCCGGGCGATATGACGTTCCGTCGCGTGCACTCCTGCCATACTGGGCGTGTGGTGGCCTTGACGTTTTTGAGTTCGGGCGATAAATCGTTATATTGGTTCCAAGATGTAGGAGACGACGAGGAGCTAGATAAATGGACCGATAAGGACGTTGCGTTGGTGCAATCTGTGCAGCAGCTCGTGTCGCCTACTGAAGATGACGAGGATATTTCTGAGCAGCCTGCTGTCAAGGAAGAGTGAGTATTTGCCGCCGGCCGGGGCGCTTTTTTCGATGCCCCATTTCTTGATCCTTCCTCTCTGCAAATATTAACCTAGAGACCCGCCGTAGCCGCCAGGCACGGCCCCACATCCTCCACCCCTTCTGCATTTACCGCTGCTCAATACCCGGTGCGGCAGCTCGCTGACGTGCTCACCGACGAGCTTTTGGAACGCCACTTGCTGGCCTTGCTGCGTGAGGAGATTGCAGCCAGGTATGGCGACTTGCTTCCCGAGGATGTGGAGCCCACTTCCGCTGAGGTGCTTGCCGTGGTACGCAGCGAGTTTTTCCGTGCGGCAAGCAGGGAATTATCGCTGAACGTGGCAGAGAACAATCTCGGCCTGTTCCTCGCCCGTAGTTTCGGGTACGATTATCAGGGCGAAGGGCTAGAGGCTTTTTTAAACGGGCTTAGGGCTGCCGCGAAGAAAGAGAATCGCGAGAAAGATGCGTGAGTGTGGTGTTAAATAGATACAGAGTATAATGTTCAGGTGAAATAAACAATGAGCTCGTACCTATACGATTGACCTAGTGGGCTGTTCTAACCTCATTGAAGTTTAGCTCTGACAGCATGTAGAAGGGCATTAAAGGGCATCAAGCCTTTTTTGGCTCGTTTCGCCTGTCTCAATGGTGAAATGGCGGGTCTCACTTTTCAAAACCTCAAGGGATACTCAGATTTGTACGCCTTGGTTTTGTCGGACAAATCTGGTATACTGGCTCGGTATCTATTTGGAAGCTGGCTAGATCAATATAAAACTCAATGTAGGTGATGTAACAATCCCGAAGTATTACAGTCTGACCTGCTAACATAAAGATCTCTATTGGAGATGTGTAACCAAACGATACTTCTCAAAAATTTGAAATTATAGCTAAAGTCGTCATTTCGGGGATAACAAAGACTTTGAAAACGATATTGAAGTGCTGTTTTTGTCCTGGTCAAACGATCTGATAATTCTCAGCGGGCTTCTTTATCTTGAATGTGCTTATGCTCTTCATAAAGTGGACATACGAGGCCTGACGTGGTTGCCCAAAACATGTCAAGCAATGGCGGTATGATTTTATCTAAGCAAAAAAAGCTTTACGACATTCTGGTCAATAACATATTTATTCAAGAAAAAAATCCTGAGTTTGATAGCGAGTCTGGCATGATACCGTATGTCGCAGTCTAGGCATAATCGTTCGCAAGCTCGCAGCTTTGATGGGGAGACGGAACACATACAATGACCTCAGCTTGTTCTCATCAGCAACAAGATAAAAGTAAAATGGTGAGTCCGTGAGAGCTATAAGGATAATGAAATAACATAAACCCCTGGCTCTTGTCATTTCAACACGTGCTTCTGATTTTTTTTGTCTCTTTTGGAATTTTGAATTATCATCCTCAGGCGTGTATAAATTCGCACATGGTAAACATAAGGTCCAGTTTCTAGAACATTCACGTCCAAGCAGTAAAACTATATATCTTGGAGTGCCGTATTTCAGTTGTTTAAAAACTTCAAGCTCTATTTCAGGAAAGCTTTATGGAGCCAGAAAAACATAATTTTCTATCCATAAGCCTAAAAAAGAAAAAAAAAAAAGACCATGGGTGATCTACAGCAAAGACGATAATAAGGCTGGTCTCAAATTGCTCGCGGGTCTCTTATGAGTGCACCCAGGCACCGTGAATACCAGCGACTTCCATAAAAGTCTTTCATCCAGCGCATTCAGGAGTGTTGTTTTTGACATGAGCCTGGCAAAACCATGTTTACTGCTAATTGATGAATCTACGAAAAAAACAAAGAAAACAAAAAAAAAGAACAAAAAAAAATATGAATTCCGACTTCGGATTAGACGTACAGCTTGACCTATCGAAGATTGCTGCTCATCATCCTGTGCCTAAGCCTACCACAAGACATGAAAGAGTCTAGATTCTTTTCCAGAACAAAATCTGAGTTTGCCTGGATATTCACTGTGGTGACAAAAAAAAGGAACACTAAACTCCAAGATTTCATCGTATCGCCAAGTATACCAAAACATGGTAAGAATCCACAATTTTGTCGTTTACCGCAGCGGGAAAAAAAAGGTGCATCGCGTTTAATTAGGATGTGATGAGTCAACTGGGCCACAACGGGCCAAATAATTGGCCCTCTATCACATGCTCTCTTCTATTTTTGATTGTAAATGGCTTCGCATAGATCCCAATGACCTCTAGTAAAATCTAATGAAGAGCCTGGATTTAATTCAGATGTTTCAAACAACGCAACAACACTTGTAACAGATTTGAAGTCAAAAATCCAAAATCAAATCTATTGCTTCAGCTCTCCACACCATGAAAGCAAAAAAAATCCTTATCTTTCAAACCGGCGCGCCTCATACGCGGCACATGAGCATCGCTGCCTGAACACTCGGTTTCTCATTGAGCAACTCCCAATGCAAACACCTAAGGCGAATATTGACGCTGGAGTTTTTCCACTTCAAGTACTCTGCAACATCAACTCTCAGTTTTCCCCTTTTTGCTTCTATCTTCAAATGAGAAAAGCAAACTAATTCATATCTAAAAGCCGTGTTTATTTGATTTCTTTATCATTATATAAATTGCGCTCTGACTGGGACCTAAGCCCTCGTGTGCGCGCAACTCCAGCCAGGAGTGCACCTGGCCCTCCCGCACCTCACATGAGCTGTACATACATAGAAGCCATGGAAGCCATAGAAGCCAAGCCCAAGGCCCAATTCAAACTGCCCTTACCACAATAGAAAAAGCGCAAGATCCAGCCCATTTTGTTTTGACGATATTTGCGCATACATACATCTCGCTCGCGCTCATTAATTCCTTTTCTCCGCTGAGTTACGTTCGCTGCCATTCGGCCCACACAGAAACCCCAGCCCCTATTCCATGAGCACGGGCCGCCCACTCAGCGTGCCGTCCAATGCCACCCCGGTGCCTCCATCACTTTCTCCCGTGTATTCCACACAGAATGATCTCGCCTTGGACTCGCCCCGCGCCGAAGAGGCTCGTCAGAGGCAGAAGTTGCTCGGCAAAATGGCACATTTGCTCCACCGCACGGTTCTGCGGCCAGAAACAGCAGAATTGCGGCCTGAGAGCCTCCGAGCACAGGCAATGACCGCAAGCCCGACATCTACAAGCACGGTGGTCGAGACAGCGCGGCCGATGACGCCTTGGCTGGAACTGTCGGGCCAAAGCCGTGTGAAGGAAACCACTCATGTGCTGCTTGAATATGATCCAAAACTGAGACGTAAGGTGCTCAATACATACGAGATTCTCCGCGAGATCGGCCGTGGCGAGCACGGTAAGGTTAAACTTGCGAAAAACTTGGTAAACAATGAGCTTGTGGCGATAAAGATTGTTTCTCGCAAGCTGAAGGACCGACTGTTGCGCATGAGGCGCCCGTCGCATCTCTCGCCAGCGCTGATGGGCGAATACGAGGCAAAAATCCGCCGCGAGATTGCCATTATGAAGCGCTGCGACCACAAGCACATTGTAAGATTCAAGGAGGTACTTGACGACCGCCGCCTGTTCAAAATCTATCTTGTGCTAGAATATATGGACCGTGGTGAGATTAAATGGAAACGGCAGCTGCCAATCACAACCCCTCGCCCACTCCGGCTGAACCTGCTGGAGAAGATTCCCTGCTGGCTGGGCCAGCGTCGGGCGTCTTCTGTGGCGGGCCCGAGCCTGGTAGGTGCCAGCGGCTTATATACAGGTCAGCTGGATTTGTCTAATCCTGGCCACCACACTGCCCTTTCTGCCGTGCTGCCCATCGCACCTGGGCTTGCCACCGAGGTTAATGATCTTCTACTGAACGAGTTCTCGCCGAATCTCACGTTCCGCCAGCTGCGGCGCATCTTCCGCGATGTCTTGCTCGGGCTAGAGTACTTGCACATGCAGGGCATTGTCCACCGCGATATCAAGCCGGCAAACTTGCTAGTCAGTAGCGATTACACCGTGAAGATCCTGGACTTTGGCGTGTCTTTTGCGTCGCTGTTGGGCTCCACGGATGACGGCATATACTTCAGTGATATGGAGTTGGCGAAAACCGTGGGAACGCCGGCGTTTTTCGCTCCAGAACTCTGCCGGACGCCTGTGTTTGATACCGGAAACGACAGCGACGAGGACAGCACAGCCAACTCGTCCCAATCGCCCGTTTCCCCGGGTGGCAAGAAGTCTGCGTGCGTGCCAAAAGTCGACCATAAAATCGATATATGGGCCATGGGCGTAACGCTTTACTGTCTTCTCTTTGGTCGCGTACCATTTAACGCCGACTCGGAGTTTGCGCTTTTTGATGTCATTGTCAACGAGCCCCTCCAATTCCCAGAGCTGCGAACGGCGTTCTTCCCACCACAGGAAATAACCGAACATGAATTTGGCCTCGCAAAAGACTTGCTTTCAAAAATGCTTGAGAAAGACAGTCTGTTGAGAATTGATATTGCAGAGATCAAGCAGCACCCGTTCGTACTTATGGACTTGGATCAAGACCCGGACCGGCTCCAGGAGTTTCTCTTTCTTAATGCCGGGTACGCGGAAACGGGAATGGGCCGCTATCTGCTGGTATTTGACAGCCCGAGCCGCGGCCAGGATGGCAGCCCGACTGTGGGTGTGGGCAAGCGTGTGGGTGGCAGCATTTTGCGTGCGCTCAGCAACGACAGCGCACCGAGTCTAGAAGCGAGTCCGATTCATACCACGGCAAAAGAACATGAGTCCGAAGATGGGGATGGGCATGATCATGAGCGTGAGCATGGGTATGTGTTTAGCCGAAACCGAAACGGAAGAACTTGTCTGCGAGGAACTAGTACTCCCCAGTCAAATCACGCCGAAATCTATGTGTCAATTCCCTCCAAGATGGACACCAAGCCCTCTCCATCGACGCCTGCGCAGCAATCTGGCCAGTGGTCTCCACAATATGCCTCCCCAACTTCGCCATATTCACCGAACGTGCCCACGCCGCAAGGCTCGCAAGTCTTGCATACACGAGCAATAAGCCCGTTGCAATATCCCAGAGGAGGCTTGCTATCCATTTCAAAACCTCTACTTCAAGACGTGTTGGATTTCGGTGCGACGATCCGCAGAGATAGTCAGAGCTCACAGGAGGCGCCACAGATCGAGACGAAACGCAATGTGGGTGGCGATCTCTACATGAAGAACCAGTCTGCGATTGATGCATTCAAGGATATTCAGAAGTCCGATAAGAAGCGGCGTAAATCGAGCATTTTCGCTACCTTGAGCCGCAGCTCCAGCATTTCTGGAGGGAAACACACTAAAGCGCTGGAAGACAGCCCCACACCTAGCCAAATTGCTGCACCGGTCCCCATCACCTTGAATACAGACTCACTGAGCAAAATCAAAATTGGACCAATCAGTATCGACTCCAACAGGCGGCCCTCGTCGGTTATTTCGCTTCCCCTCACAGAAAGCTTTGCATCTTTGGACAGTTTCAACGATGCGTACCTCACGTCTAAGTACCACGAGCACCGCAAGAAGAAACAGGCCATGCGGCTTTTGAGCGAAAATGTGACGCATTCAGACCCGACGCTCACCCGCGAAACAGAAACCACACAGCTTTCCGAGAAGTTTCAAAACTTCAATTTGGGCCATCTGATGTTGAAGGAGGGCAAGATCCCTAACGCTGAGCATGCAAGCGACCAAGATGATATCGAGCCGCGTGCATCGAAAAATACGTTTATAAATCTAAACGACTCGGCGTCGGATTCAAACAGCTCTCAATCGTCCGGCTCCCTGAGCAGCAGCAGCGAGAACGAGGAGGAGGGAAATCTCACCTTAAAGTTTCTGTCGAAAGTTGCCCCTAGGCTGAGACCGCCGTTTTTGAGCCTCAGTAATCGCGCGTTCTCGCACGAGTCAAACCTTACCGGTTTGGCGCATCTGCTGAAATCAAATTACTACACGCCGTATCTGTTCCAAGGTCTGCTCCACGAACTCGAAGACGTGCCTGAAAGCTTGATTGGAGGTAGCTCGGCAGCTCTGTTACCCGTTGCTGAAGCTGCAAAAGAAGAAAAACTCGCGAAAGAAGTCCCGCCGCCGTTGGCATTGCACGAGCTCTTGAAACTGAAAATCGCCCAGAATAACCCAGTCCAGAGCTCGCCCTTGAGGACAGAAATAGTTGGGACACCAGACAGCTCGAAACTGGACGCGGTAATGTATGTGGCCCTAAATGAACATCTCAGCAGGAGAGCTTCCGAAAGAAGAGACTCGGCCATCGACGAGGGCTACTTCACCAATCATTACAAGAAGGAGCATGTGCGCTATTCTCTGCCCTATTCTAAAAACCTAGACGCCGACAAGGAAAGCCGAACGAAACAGCGGGACACCGGCACTTTAGGGCTCGATGCAAGACCTTCGTATAATCGGTCCAACTCAATCACGCTAGGGCTACTTCAGCATGAGCCTTCCGACCTTGAATAGAACAAAGCGCTCATCACATCGCTTTATATCTCGCCTTTTCCGTGGAGAAAACTCACGCAATCGCTATGTATGTTACTCAATGTATAAATATTCCTGTTATTCAAAAAAACCCCAACCTATGTACCCAATTCTGTGCTCCTAGCGAGCCAGATGTAAATGTAGAAAATAAAAAGTTAAATAATTGATAAGGTTGCGAGAAAACAAACAAATTCAAACACTTGTCGACAGAGAAAGCTGGCTCTCAGATTAAATCTAACTTTCTTTTGAGAACAGAAAGCCTGTTGCCGATGCTGACAATGAACCTCTCAATCGTGGCTTTGTCCTCAACATCGAGTTTTTCCTCGTCTGCGCCTTCCTCATCAAGCAAAGCCTCGAGCATCCATATTGCAGTGCTGTAAGCGAGCTCGCAACCCTTCAAGTCTTCTTTTACGAGCTCGTTGACTGCAGCGTTTCTCGATATTTCCAAAGCTCTGTCAAAAATGAGTTTCTCCGAGCTCACTTTGCTTGCAACCACAGGAGCATTTGATCCCGAAGCTCCAATGTAAATGTTGCGGCTGTCGCTGAACGAGTGAGAAGATCCAGACGCGTTTGATTTGGTAAGGCTTTCCAAAGCTTCTTCCAATCTCAATTTTATGTACTCTGCTTTTTCCAAACACTCATTGAACTTCTCGCGGACCCACTGCACCAATTCGTTGATCTTCACCGAACACTGGAAGTTTAAAGAACGGAGAAGATTCTGAGCGTCCGTTTTATCGTCCTTCTCATAGTAGACGCCCCACCACTCGCCAGCGATGGCCATTCCTTTGGCAAGCAACGAAAGCGTCTTCACATACAAAACCACACCCTCCTCGCAGATAGTTTTCACTATGACAGGTGGAAGGTAATCATCATGCTGAAGAAAATCTTCATCAGTATTATTCGAAGGAGGAGATGGGATAAGCTGGCTAAACTTGACGTCGGCGAATAGATTAATGGCGTGCGCCTTGGTCGCAAGCGATTCCAATTTCCCAAGAATCTTTTCGTCTTCGGTCATAGGCAGCTCCGATGAGCCGACAGTGTTAGCGGCGATTGTGCTCGAGACAGGCAAGTTTAGTTTGTTGAGAAGGAGGTTGTTTTCGAACTCTAAATTGCCGCTCTCTTGTTTCTGCACGAACTCTTCAAAAGCCTGCTCATCTTCAGGAATAGTTTTTGTGACAGCTGTACTACCGAAGATACGATGGGATGCCAAAGTGATAGCTTTCCCCAACGCATTTGACGGTGAGATCGAAACGGAGTATTTGCGTTCGCCATAAAAGCCTTGTTGGCTACCCGAAGAATTTGAGCGCTGTGAGTTTCTGCGAGCGATCAACGCATCGCGTTCGAAGCTTGCATTCAGACGGCGCCGACCATAATCGCCAGTACCCACACGAGCCAATTCATCCGCGATGGCGTTGACTTCCACAGCGCGCTTTTCGACTACCACGTAATCTTTTTCTAAGATAATGTCGTCCTTATTGCTGCTAGAGACACACTTCTGATCAATGTAACGTGGCTGCGTGAAACGCATGGACGATGCCGGGTCGGGGCTATTTTTTGTGATAATCAGCATTATCTGCTCGTCGCGCGCACCGACCGTATGATAAGGAATCGGCACCTGAGACCGCACCATCGCTCGAATATCCAGTTTTGGCGAATGCAGCCGGTTTTCAGCTGAATGTTCAGGTTTCTCGTTGAGCCTGCCACCTGACTTGCCCCCTGAACCGTCAGTCTGTATGGGCTGGATGAAGTGGGCGCGGTCAGAATCTTTGATTGGCGAGATATATTCACTGATGAAAAGATTCTCATCCATGTGTGAAGTATCCAAAGGCGTGTCGTTGCTCTCGAGCTCATCGACGATCAACGAATCGGAAAAGAACTCATTGAACGAAACACGCTCCGTCGGGCTGTATTTCAAAAGCGAGCGAATCAAGCTTTTCAAGGCTGTGGGAACCTGTGCCGCTGACGGGAATTTGATGCGGTCGTGCGACCGTTCAATATTCTTCAAAAGCTCGATGTGGTTTGCTGCGCGGAATGGCGGCTTTCCGGCGGTCATTTCATATAACACGGCACCCACTGACCACAAGTCGGCCTTGGCGTTATACTTCTCATAACGGAGAATCTCGGGCGCCATGTACAACGGCAGACCACACAAAGTCTCTGCCATCAGGGTCGAGGGCAAAAACCTGGCGAACCCGAAGTCGGCAATCTTCAAAATGGGCAACTCCCACAAACCGACATACGCGCCTGCGGTGAATTCGGCGCGCAGGTGTGCGGGCGGACAGAGTAAAAGATTCTGTGGCTTGATATCTCTGTGAACCAAGCTCTTGCTCCTTAGAAACTCGAGAGACGACGCAAGCTGCTTGAGGAAGTGTACCACCAACGTAGCGTTCAAGCCGTGCAGGCCTTCGGGCGACGGGTATCGCTGAACAAGCGATGATATCACCGGGTGGGTCTTAATGAGCTGGTCGCGCCTTCTTATGAAGTAGGACAAGTCACCCATCAGGCAATAATCCATCACCAAGTGGAAATGCGTTGCAGTCTGTGTGTAGTCCAACAAGCCAACGATGTGCGGATGTTTCATTGACTTCAAAATCGAGATTTCAATCTCCAAGTTTTCCACGAGCTTCTTCAGCTTGAGCTTCAGGCGTACCACACTCTTGATTGCCACTGCCTGGTTCGTGTCTATGTGGCGACATTTGTACACAGTGGCAAACGAGCCCTTACCGATCTTGGGCCCAATCTCATACGCGCCGAGACTGGTGTCTGCAGACATTTGATCTGTTTGTAAATGCTGACTCATGGTCACTTCAGGAGGGCGACGCCAAGAAGGTAAGACAAAAAGGGAGGTGTGTGGCTGTAAATTCAACCAAAATAGTAATCCCTATTTGCAAACACGCTCTGAGAAGACAAAGTCTCTGTCGGCAGGCTCCGTGGTGTGGCGCAGCGTGCTGTGTCGAGACTTAGCAGAAATGTGGCGTCACTATGTATGTATGGGGGCCAGCGCCAGGCCTATCTGATATTCTGTGACTTTTTTATTTTTGAATTTGAGTTCAATTGATTAAAGGGGTATTCAGTCAGCGGATAGTAGCAGCGGTTCCGGCGGGTGACGGTTCCGTGCTGTAAAAAAAGGCAGATCTGATGGAATGATCCTTTTCGTCTAAACACCTAGTGAGGCCGATTTTGCTCACTAAGAATGTGTATCTGAGTGCGCAGGCAGGTGCAATTTCACTGCGAGGGGGGCAGATTCAAGGAGAAGGAGACCGAGACAATGGGCGCTTAGTCACCACAGAGTACAGGCGGAATAAGTGAAAGGATTGGCTGGTTATCAGGAAATGTGGAAAGATCTAGGCGATAGAATCAGCAAGTAGTTGCAAAGAAAAGAAAATTGAAAATGGGATGCTGTCCGAGCTTAAGGGCTTATCGGAGCGTAGGTTGTGTGCTAGAGTAGCAGCCCGGGGATCGGGGCTGGGGCCATTGTTTTTTTTGAGGCAGACAGGCAACCGTTGCCCGCGATAAGATAAAGTCACGTGCGCGTGTGGCGACAACTATAGCAATAGACCATTAGGTGTTTGCAAGAGGTTTTTATGATTTAAAAACGTGGGTTAGGCTTTAAAGAGGTCAATGAATTTTAAAAAGGGGTTTTTTGGGAATATATTTATGTTTGGTAGGTCTTTGCTGGCCCTTTAGGTCGTTTTCAGAGTGACATGTGACTAGCTGACTCACTACTTGTATGCACATTCTGAGAATCACTCGCTTTCTGTGGGGTTGGTTGGAGGCGTCAGCCACGCTGATGATGTCACGATTTGGCCTGAACAGGTCGAAGGAGGGAAGTTTGAAACGACTCACCAAAAAAAAGTTAAGCGTGCCTAGACTGTGATTTTTACATGTTTTTACATGGCTTTTATGTAGTGCTTATTGTATTCATTGACGGGAGGTATGCTCATCAATTTCACTTTCACTCTTCATTCCGAAATAGGAAGGACTATACATGTGATTAATGAGTGGAGAAAACCATGTAACTTTATGAAAAGGTCATATCTCCAGAGTTTCAGATTACATCGCGGATGGAGAGTCTATTTGAAATCACGAATAATGGTTTGGAAAAAACAGAATGTGCATATTTTCTTTGATCATTACCATGTATGTCGAGACATTGTTCCCGCCTAGACTAGCAGTTCGCTCGTATGGGCCTCATTCTTTTTCTCAATGTGAAATTCTGATCCGAATCATCTGGAATTACCAACAAAAGCTGTCGATACGAGCCAACGTGATCTAACACAGTAATGACGACATTAAATCTGTCAGGGTTTGTTTGAATTGATTGCAAACTTTGCTATCATTTCCTTCAAAGGTTACGGGTGTCCTGGTTGAATCATCGCTCGATAAATCATACAAGGTTGACTACCACACTCGTGTTATACGAGGAGCAAAGGCCTTTATGAATTTCAGCCGTTTTGGGGTTTTGTCCTTTGACTCAGTAATGTGAGTCTTGGAAGTCTATCAACTGGTCTGGAAAGTTCAGATTTTATATAGAGAGCTGCGAATTTTGAAATTCTGCTGGGCTCACTTTACAACAAGGCCTTTTTCGGGCACACTTGATTAATGGCAAAAAATACTATTATAAGGATTTCGGCCCTGTTGCGTCAAGTTCCGTGTCACACATACGTAAATAGGGATCTTTCGTGGTAGGTTGCAACCATATTTTCTTTTTTGTTTGATACATCTGATCATGAACTGCGTGCCAGGATTGCTTACCTAGCTCTCCACAAAACTATACATATATATATATATATATATGAATATGTATAAAACCCTAGCCAGCCTCGCGGCAATGCCTTGCATTGATATCTTGGCTTGGCTGCGTATAAGATTTACTTAGGTCGACATCGCCCTAATGGCTGAGCTTCCCCCACCGGCCGCTTCAACTCTCGCAACAGAAGGGTCAGTAATACGAGCACATCCAGTGTTTGCACCGATTTCTGGAAAACACGTTTTTGACGGTCTTAACCAACCAATCTAACTTTCTTAATCCCTCACAGGATAAAGGGCCGGCAACTCGTGTCCTTATTGAACATATTCGTCGATGGAAAACGGATTTACAAACTGAAAATTGTCCACGAGTAATTTATCTGGACAATGCGTTTGAGTTTCAAAACAAGTGGATCAGCAAATTCTGTAACAAGAATGGCATTCAACTTCAGTATTCAAATACCTATCTGTCATATCAGAATGGCATGGCTGAACGGATACATCGCACAATTCAAGAGAAGGCTCGTGCTTTACTAGCAACTTCAAACATGCCATTGATTTTCTGGTCAGAAGCTGTACGTCAAGCCGTCTATCTTCTTAATATGACTCCTCGGCGTTCCTTGGGCTGGCAGACTCCGCTTGCTATGTGGTATGGTCCTGAGAAAATTAACCGATACCCGAAGTTGAATACTTTCGGATGCCTTGCTAGCTTCAGCTACCGGAAGGAACTTAGATTGGTCCGACGACGGTTCATTGTGCGTATCTTGGACGTTCTCAACAACGAAAAGGACATATATTATTTGTTCATGATCCGCCACATGTATTAGAACTGACTCAGGCGCACTTTTATGATCTCAAGTTTTACTTTGAGTTGTTCAGGGTTGATCCATTGTTGTACAAGCATATGGGTACCAACAAGTTCCCTTTACATATTTTGCCAGGTATTAGATACTCTCCTGAATCTAAGGGCAAAACCAAAGACGAGAGTCCTGAAGATAATGCTCGACTTCAGGACTTATTTCAGATGAAAGATGATGCTGTTGCTTCCTTTCGGCTTCGCCATCGCCATTCCTCTTCGCCTAAAGATGTTTCCCCGTACCCTTCGACTGCTAAAGCACATCCCACCTCAGAGCAAGTGAATGACTCAGCATCTATGGATAATTATGTACTAGAGACTTCTACCGCCCATAAGGGCCCTGGACTGGAATCCTCGGACCTGGTTGAAGCCTCCGGTCACTCAGGTCTTCAGATGATATTTCCTGAGTCTGGCTTTCCCTCTCAGGATGATGACTATTCTTCGGATGAGGAACCAATACTTGTTTCAAGAGGGGGAAAGGATCCACATGTGCGTACACTGCTAACCACGGTACAGTGTGTCGAGGAACTAGATGATGGATCTGCCATAATGTTAACTAGGAGATTTAAGTCTCTCTGTTCATTGGGTGATTCTAGATTGCTTCCTTCCTTGGATTCGGTTGACACTCTTAGCAATGACTATGTGGCCCAGCCGTCAGACTTACGCTTGGATGTTCCAGGCTCGTATACGGCTGCCATGAATGCTGACGAAGATGGAAGATGGAAATCAGCCTGTGAATCTGAATGGAATTCTCTTATGGTGAATAAAGCTTTTCATGCTGTTCGTTGTCCTCCAAGTGTAACACCGATTGGACGCCGTTGGGTATTTGCGGTTAAGGGGTCTGGTTTGCATAAGGCACGTCTTGTTGCCAAAGGGTATACGCAAGTTGTAAAAGATTTTGAGGACACAGGCCCTAATCAAGAAAAACGTTTCCGGTGCCAGTGAGCTCATGAAATGTTGAAAACACTTGACGACAGGAAATAATTAAACAGATAGAACTATAATATCATAAGGTTGTGAGTGAGAGTGTGATTTTCAATTATATCCCTGATATTCAAACGTGCAGCCAATGGACCCAAGCTCGCCACACTTGTACTAACCCAGAGGTGGCTGCTTGCGTAAATAACACTCATACAATACATCATTGAAGTGACGAGTTATACTGTAACCGATCTATACACGGTACTAAAGGAAAATGCAACAAAATAAAAATATCTGTCCATCTGCCAGGCCTTCGTCTTCGCCATTGAGTATGACGTCATACACTTATTACACGGATCCTCTAAGGGGGAATAACCCGGCATCCGCTCACGTAATACTACAATCAGTGAAGTGAAATTGTTCGTAAAAACGAGCAATGGCACTAAAAAAGCACGTAATTACCCACGGAGGCTTAGTAATTACGCACGTACTTCAAATAATGGACTAATTACTCACGTAATGGTAAGGATGTGCTTAAGCGTTGTTCGTTGTTACGAACGCATGAAAAACAAGGAAAATGCAACACGACTTGGGAAAGTGAATTCTACCCTTCTTCATTGAAAAAGAGCAAATCGTAATAGAAGGGAAAAAAACTATATATCTATAGACAAAAAACCTCGCATACGTCTGCTCCAAACAATAAAAAACTAGCTGTTTTTACAAATTCATCTCGTCGTCCTCGGTGGCTACATCTTCATCAGATGCATCATTGATCTCCCGACCGGTAATCTCCTCCCCAAGACTGACTTTTTCGAAAACGTTCGTCATGTCCGAGATATCCGACTCATCTTCACGACAGCCCTAGACTCTAAGATCGCCAACATTTTGATCGTGCTTGGATGTAACCGATTTCTCTTTTTTGTTACGATATCGTTTACCCGAGAAAAAAGAGCCTTGGAAGGCGCTGACATAGCCGGAATGGCCAAAAATTCTCTCGCGATTCGATATATGATCGGAGCAAATTCTCTTCGTTCTTTGTGATACATCATGATGTTGAGACACTGGCGTGTTCGATTCCCTTCGAGGTAGGCCACGACTTCATGCACATCTTCCGCATCGATCTCGGATTCAAGATAATAGTCAGTATCGCTTTCTTGAACATGACTAGACTGACACAGAGAATTTGCATGACTACTTCCAATCACTCTCCACCCATACTTGGAATATGTTACCAAATCTTCCTCGAACTCCTCCGCGTAACGGCTGAATACATCATAAAAGTAGGACTCGATTTTATCGACGGCAGACAGGGTCCTGTCTCGCCAAGAGACACACAGTCATTTTCACAATGAAGCTGTCTACAAACGCGGTCAAAATAAAGCCTTACCTCTTCAAGAGGCTTAGGCCACAAAGAATGCCACATTGTTCTTTATTTGGATTAAATGGGCGGATAAACTAGCATCCTTCAGGCTAAAGGCATGGTGGTGATAACCAGTGTTGCGAATTACGATAGAAAAACGATAAAATTACGAATTACGAAACGATGACCTATAATTATCGTCATCGTTTTTTTTAAAACAATAAGATGACCTGGAATTATCGTATTCGTAATCGTAATTCGTCAATTTTTCGTCATTTTATCGTTATTATCTAATGATTTCGCCGGAGTGGATCTGGGTTCTGCATTAACAACCTCGCCGAACAACGAGCCAATTGTTTCTGTTCGAAAAGTCTTCGCTCCTTTCCTCAGCACAGTGAAATGATGATGGTAACATTTATTTGTTTTGGAGAAATATATATATCTATCTACTTTGAGAGATGCAAGAAAAACAACTGCTTCATTGCTAAAATACGTTTAGTCGTCAAAAAGGCCACGACATCAATTGATCTCAATAGCCTCCGCATTGTCTACTTCCATTTGGTCACGACTAACATCGTCGATCTCTTTCAGAATCATATCGCTTAACTCCACATCATCTCCAGCATAATCATCATCAGATTCCACACCCAGGTCTTCGTCATCAGGCCTTATTTTTCTCACCATATCTTTGACAACTGCTAACATTTTGGTCGTGGCTGGGAACAATCTATTTCTCTTCGTGATTAAATCTCCAAGGATTGAAAAGAAGGATTCTGCCGGCGCGGACATAGCTGGGATAGCCATAATATCTTTCGCAAGCTAATAAAGCATAGGAAACCTCTTTTCATTATACCGATAAT
>JAKTUB010000086.1:3298-27522 GCA_030556465.1 Metschnikowia picachoensis
TATTTTCTTTTCTTCGTATTCGAATAATTTAGCTACTTCCTCACTTATAACTACAGCATCTTCCACGTTATAGCCATACCACGGCATTATCGCTATATTTAAATCAAAACCTATATCTTTAGTATGACATAATCTTTTATTTGCTTCGCTATCTCCAAATATACCTTGTTTTAACATAGGGCATGCAAATAATGCTCTTATAGGAGGATTATGCAATCTATACGGTATCAATGATTCTGTATAACTATGTCAGGTTCTCAGCGTCTGACTAACTAATGTTTATTGTGTAGATCATCTAGTAAAACCAGTCTGGCTCTCTAATCCACTTGGTGGGAGAGCCAACATTTATATAGTCAAGGCAGACAATGGAGTCTGCCTTTCCATTGTTCCTATGTGACCAGCCACGCTGGCCTTAACAATAGAAGGTGCATTGCTTGGCAAGCACACAGTACTTGCCTAAATGGAACACCTTACAAACTATATAATTTATTGCTATGTTCTCTTTCTCCATGATATCTAAAACTATATGCTAATTTTCCATCTTTTATTACTTCAATTTTAGATGTTCTTATAAATTCTTTATTTAAAAATACATTCATATTTTCTTCTTTTGCTAAATACTCTTGTTTTTTAGTTTTTACTTTTACCCCCATGCACAAATATATAACTGTTCCACATAATTTTCCATCTGGAGTATGAGCACCAGACAATATATATTTATCTTCATTTTTTGTCATTCTTTTTTCTATTGATGCAATTTCCCTGATCCCAAATATTGTAACTTTTCTTATTGCTTCTATATCTCCTACTTTATTATTATGTTTCATGTCCTCTGATATTTGGTTGTATACAACGTTATCTATTACTCATGTATTATTTCTCATGAACTTTACAGGATTCCATGACATTTTAATTAGTTCTCCAGCTGTCATCAATCTGTAAGAACTTAATGGTTTTCTTAAACCTAACCAAGATTCAAATAAATATGTTAATATTATAATGTCAACTCTATCCAATTTTATTGAGTCCACTCCTACTACTTGTGCTATTATTTCTAGGAAATTATATATTTCTTTTTCGTTTTTAGTGTAATTCAACATGTCTTCCCAATTAGTGGAGAGATTATAAAAACAATTGATTTACATTTTCCCGCCGATTATCACTTTGAACATACCTAGTCTAAAGTGGAAATAGGACATATTTACATCCTCTTGGGCATGCACCGTGAAATCTACTTATAGATAAAAGACCCCCGCGTTTCACGAGTTCCACCAAATTCACATAACATGTACCGGTCATAATCCATAGCGGTGAACTTTTCATTTCATTCCTTTCGCTTTTTTTTTCCTATTTCTTTTGTTTCCTCTTTCTTTATTTTTTCCTTTTTTCGCTTCACTTTTACCTTCGTAGCAAACGCAGCTCACTTTCAGCAAAGGCCAAAAACAACGCCATATACATTTACGCGGATCTCAATTCATATGTTCAGTTTTCTATGACAGTCTATAATCTACCTCAGCTTCACGTCCACACCAGAGTACTCCTGGATCGACTTGATCAACTGCGGCATGTTGGCGCCAACGATCGTGCTGACTTTTTCGCCACCTTTGAAAAAAAGAATCGTGGGCATGGCAGTAATACCATATTCCCTTGCCACATCTTCGGCCCGGTCCACGTCCACACGTGCAAATTCCGCCTCGGGGATTTTCTGCGCCAAAGTATCGAAAATCGGCGCAATGGCTTTACAAGGCCCACACCACGTGGCGTAGAAATCCACAATCGAGACTTTTTCTTTGTTAGCAATCAATTTGTTGAATTGGGCCAAATCCTTGACTTCAGCCACGGCAGATGTGGAGTTGAACCTAAGTTGTGGCATGGTCGTGCCGAGCCCGACTCTCATTCTGGCGATCTGGGCCGTTTTTATGGTCTGACGGAACATAGTTATATGTGTTTTTGAAGATATTATCGATTGTAATAAAATATTAGTACTAGCGATGGCGCTGATGGCGACCGCTGATGGCGACTCGAGGTCCCGGCACCGCGGTACTGCACTTTTAGGGCATGAAATGATTCATTCGCATATGATCTATGCGGGTAGCATGAATCTGAAGCAGGTCGTTTTTTTTTGTGACATTTGTGATGGATTTTTGGAGCGGAATTGTCACTTATATCGTGGATTTGTTTTAAAAGCATGGCCACATGCGTCATCTTCTTGTATGGCTCTTATAGCATTGATAGCATTGATGCGTAATTGAATATGTCCTGTAAGTTAAGCTTCTGCAGAAGTGCAGGCAGATCTCGATTTAGATATAGTAACGAAATAATTTGGAGCCGTATTTGCCGGAATGGAAACTGGTGCTATTACAGACATAGGAATTTCTCTATCGATATCACCTCATTACTAACGTTTCTCTATACTGCAGTAGTCATATTTTTATACCCATAAGACTGCGCACGGTATCTCTCACTAGGGCGAACGCTAGTTAGTGGCTGCGGCGGGATACAAGGCCACACCAATTTACTATTTTTCATGCCGTGAAGAAACCAAAAGCTAGCGTTTATGACAAATTTCTAGGAAACGCAAGTAAAATCAGCCTAAAAATTGCAAAATCTTGGTTTTAGCCACTCTTCGGCGTACCCAATTATTTACACCGGACCGGCCCACTGGCGCACGTGACCTCATCGCACAGTATATTTTCACCTTCACGTAAACGAGATGCTCATCTCCACAACTATCAGCACAAACTCGAAATGGCGAAAGGAGTAAAAAGAACGGCCAACAAGGGCAACGCCAGCGAGAATAAGAGGGCCAAGTTTAAGCCACAGCCCGTGCCCCAATCCGCGAGTTCGCTGGAAAATGAGGCCACATTCTACGAGTCTGCCGAGGACGATTCTAACAAGAGTTCTGGGTCCCAATCTGGATCTGAATCCGGGTCCGATTCCGATTCCGGCTCTGAGTCCAGCTCAAGCGACGAGTTGGACTCTGACAATGATAATGGCGAGAAATCCGACGAGGATGAGGAAATAGACGAGTTGGACGAGTTGAGTGAAAATGACGCTGAAAATGCTGGATCAGATACGGAAAGCGGCGAGAAGACAGCCGCGAAGGCCGTTGACCCAAACAAGAAATCATCTGCTGAACAGCACGCCGAACAGCGTAAGTTGTTGGCCGAAAGAAAATTGAACAGAAAGGCTGGGGCCGAGGTGGAGCGCATCAAACTGCTCTGGGAGAAGTTGCGCGTGACGAAACCGCCACCATCCAAGGAAATCAAGGAGAAATTGTGCAATGAGATCTGGGAACTTTCCAAGGACATCGTGCTTGACTTGGTCTTGAAGCACGATGCGTCACGTGTTGTGCAAACGTTGATCAAACACACCACCAAGCTGAGACGAGAACTGATTGTGCAGGCCCTTAAGGGTAACTACTACAAGTTGGCCACGTCGTCGTACGGAAAGTACTTGTTGGTCAAGATCTTGCACTACGGCTCAAAGGAGTCACGTGCGCTCATCGTGGACGAACTTCACGGCAACTTGCGCAAGTTGATGAGACACAAGGAAGGTGCATATGTGGTGGAAGACCTTTTCGTGTTGTATTCGGGCGCCCAACAGAAACAGCAGATGATCCGTGAGTTCTGGGGCTCCGAGTACGCCGTATTCAAGGATTCCGGCAAAGACAAGTCGATTCTCGACGTTGTTGGTGAGTCTGCGGAGAAAAAACAGCTCATCATGACGAATTTGAGCGGCACCATTGTGGCCTCCATTGCTAAAGGTTCTACCGGCTTCCAGATCTTGCACGCGGCCATGAAAGACTACGTGACCGTGTTGACCTCCGATATTGAGAAACACGACCTGCAAATTAGAGAGTTCATCGATTCGTTGGCTGAGCAGTTTGCCGAATTGGTGCACACACAGGAAGGTGCCGAGGTTGCCTCATCGCTCATTGCGATCGCCAATGCCAAGGAAAGAAAAACAATCATTAGATCATTAAAGACCCATGTTAAAGAATTGATCAAGAACGAGTACGGTAACGCGGTGTTGATCACGTTGTTCATGACCGTGGATGACACTGTGCTCGTACACAAATCGTTTTCCGCTGAGTTGTTCACGCCTGAGCTCTTGCCAGAACTCATTCAGGACAAATTCGCGCGCCGTCCGTTGTTGTACTTGCTCGCAGGCTTGGCTGGCAGATACTTCTCACCAAAAATCAAGTCCGAGCTTACGCGCTATGAAATGTTGGCGTACGCGAAAACAACGAAAAAGCCCCAGGAACAGAGATTGGCCGAGTTGCAGAGCAAAGCATTACCCGTTATCTACAAATCGCTTTTGGCGACTACTTCCGGCGACAGCGAGCCCACTCTCGCACAACTTTTGGCTCTGAACGTCGCCGCGCAATTCGTCACCGAGCTTATCTTGACGAAAACAGACGACAAAGAAATCAACTCGAAATTGAGACCGCAACTCGTGGATGCCATTTTCGACATCACGTTTGCGTCTGATATCTTGGAAGACTTCCATTTACTCAACAAAACACCGTTTTTCTCGAGAACTTTGAAGGCTTTGATTCAAGGCAATGAGTTCAAATGGGATAACGAGGCCAAGAAATTGGTGGCAGTCGATGGCGCTGAGATTCCCCAGGTCGGATCGGAATTTGCCGCTCGCTTAGCAGAGGCTCTTTTGCAAGACAAGGCCCTTGCCAAATGGGTCACGGGCCAAGGTGCGTTTGTTGTGCTTGCCGTGTATGAAGTGTTGACTCTTCTGGACAAGGAGAAGTCGCTGGAGATCCGCAAGGCAATCAAGAAGTTGAGAAAGGACTTGGAGCGCGACACCGACAACAAGGGCGCGCAGTTGTTGTTGAAGTTGTTGTAATCTAGACCGAAGTATAGTGGTAAAGCATGTGAACAGAGATATGGGTCAAGGTCAGTAGAGATATCTTCAAAGGCTATATTAGCTCACCTCTACAATGAGTGTGCATGCCAGATACTGGTGGAGCAAACTAGGCTTTCCGAGGCCAATAAACTTGAGGGAAATGTTACACACTCATAGATCATCTACAAACTTACGCAACCTCAATTGATTTGCGAATGTGTTACGTAAGGCGTTTTCAGGGCGGTGCCGGGAGGTTGAGAATGGTGTTAGTCTCTCCCCCCTCCTGAATCGACTTTTGTCTCGCGCTCTTGGGAGGACCAAACCCATGGGCCAATGACAGTCTGATAAGTCTGATAAGTCTGATAAGTCTGATAAGTCTGATAAGTCTGGTTAGTTGAGTTCGTTTTGGGTAGAGGTCACAAAGCGGATTCATTTCCAATGAGAAATCTCCTATCGCCAAGCGATACCTGGGGTGGAGTTGTCATCTATTATAGGTTTATATATATGCTGTAAAGTTTTTGCGATTGATCGGGTGTACCTGTCACACTCATTTGGAAAAATCCAGCCGTGTAATTTAGCCGTAAGTGGCGGTGAATTTGTGTTGGCACCCCCAAACTCGACGTGTACACTTGCAAATCTTCAGTATGAGTGCAACTTGAATATTCAAAACCAGCATGTCAATGATGGTCTAAAGAAATAAGTAACTGAGCTGGTATATACTTGTCACCATTGGCCACCTGAACTGAACTCGATGAACACATCGTGTCACGTGACTATATACAATTGTTTATACGTCACCTTCTGATCAGAACGTCCGATCTTTATCTCGAGAGTAGATAATTACCGTCCTGACCGGGGTGCGAGGTCTTTGTTGGCGATGGTTCGTAAAACACATTTCTGTTTTTGAAAAACTCCCTAGAAAGCACATCATGGTCTTTGTAAAGGAAGGGCTTGACGATCTGATGCAGATTTCACCAAGGCTATCATTTCCTTGGCTTCAAAACAGCCGATTCGATCGGGTTATCCTTCTTGGAATCTGCCTCGGCCCATGGATCTTTCTCTTTTTCCTCGGTTCGATTCTCCACCTCATCTACCAAGTTACGAAGACCATCGTCATTTGGAGAAGCATTTTGCCGGAGCTCAAACTCTTTGTTTTCAAGCTCAACCCTGTCCAATTCCGCTTGAAGCTTGAGAGCCTGTTCATGTTCCAAACGATGTTTCTCCGCCTGCCATTTCTGGTCGGCGTGCATCGCCAAAATCTTGATTCGTTGCTGTCTCACCTGATCCTCCATCAATTCCAGTAGTGTGGGTGGATCTCTCTTTGTGCGCCGAAGCCATTGTAGCCACTGGG
Organism: Metschnikowia picachoensis; assembly: GCA_030556465.1. NCBI lineage: Eukaryota > Fungi > Ascomycota > Pichiomycetes > Serinales > Metschnikowiaceae > Metschnikowia > Metschnikowia picachoensis. Next base: position 9,513 of record JAKTUB010000086.1, read on the forward strand.
GCGGAATAGTCTCGATATAGTCCAGTTTGAAGAGCGATTCCTGGAAAGGCTCCAATTTCCTACGAAGCCGGCTCATGTTGCCGTCGATTGTGAACTCCCAATACGTATTTCCATGGAGATCATAGCCAACGAAAAACTTCTTCCGGAACGGGATATCCCTCCTGGCTTGAAACTTGTGTACCACACGCTTCCAGAGCGGGTACTTAGACGCCATAGGATCCATTACGTGAATGTATGAATAAACGAATATGGCACAACTGAGATACTGTGTTTGGCGTTGCGCGATGCTCCAGCCTCCAGGACATGTACCGTGCCGTACCGTCTTAAATGGATACGGTGGAAAGTGATTTTATTTCTGATTTTGTACGACCCTTTTAGTTGTTCGGGCAAAAAATCGAAGTCTACGAACAATTCCTTCCAAATTGATCAAATCACTATGTATGTGGACGGTGAGTTCGGAACAGTCAATGACGACGTCATCCTGAAGGCTCGCACATCGTCATCGAAGATCTTCGAAGACTACATGGAACAACGGGAAGCTTTACATGCTGTGATTCGTTGCTGGAAAGGAGGCCACCAGAAGTCAATCCTCCGCATTGTGGCGTTGGTCAAGCGTTTGGAGGCCAAAGTTCCATCGATACTCGCTAAACAGTCTTTGGGGGTTAACCAACTTCTTTACCATATTTACACGGGTTTTCAAGAGGCCGGAGAATGCATGATTGCCTACTGGAAGGAAAAACGGCGTTGGAAGAATATATGCTCAACAGAAACCGTCACTGAGTTCGCACGTGAAGTGTGGCCCATGTTGCCGGCCCATGCGAAACCCAGAGTTAATCCCAAGATAAAAGGCAATGCATCTTTCAAGATTCGGTTCGACGCCATGGTGAAGGAGATCGGTCAAGCTGATGATTTCTATGACGTCTCCATGCTCCTGGGATGTGCGGAGATACACGCTATCAGTGCCGCAGACGTGAAGACGGACCTGAAAACTCCATTCCGGCCGGATGATTATTACCGCCCAAATGTTTCGGACCTCTTTTTCATCCGCATGTTAAAACAGCTTGCAAAGAGACCAGAGGTTTGCCCGAACTGTTTCGGACACCACAAACTCCAAGAGTGCAATGAGGTACTGGACAACCCGTGGGAAAACCTTGCAGCGTACACCGTTGAGAACTATCACGCCGTCACTAAACAGAATCGTAACAGGCGGCAGCAGGAATATTTGCGATGGATCAAGGCTGCTTCTAGGAGTAAATAACAATCGCGGGGGCTTACATCTAGCACAGCGCAAATCAACGAGCTTTCTACGCCTCAGAATGTAGGAACGACTCCCCCAGCACACTGCGAGTGTACAAATTACATGGACTACGTGATAGACGACGACCTTGATAGAACGGCCGTCCAACAAACATTTCTACTTGATAGTGGCGCGGATGCAACGGTTACCAATCTGAAAAACCTCATCACGGATTGCCAACCATATTCTGGCCTTATTTTGACAGACAGCGGAGGAGCCGAACACGCTTGCCAAGGTCTCGGAAAGATTGGAATTGAAGGTAACACCTTGCCATGCCACTGGTGTCCCACGCTTAAAGTGAGCGTGGTGAGCGTCAAGGACTTGATGAACGTCGGTGAGGACGTGCTTTTTCGCCGCAACGGGAAGATTTACGTGACGGACTCCCCACAGAAACGTCTCAACTCAAGCTTATCAGGAATTACTCCGACCAAAGAATTTTTCAGAATTGTCCAGATTCTGTTCGTGGGGTTGCACAACAAGCAAGATAACCTCAACCCGTTCTACATTCATCGGACAGAAGGCCATCTCAACGAGCGTATCATCCGGGTAATATGTCGACAACGTGGTATCACATTCACGGCCAGCGACGGAGAGGCCATTCGAAACTGCCTGACGTGCTTCAAAACCAAAGGCCGCGCCGCAACTCACCATGGACATACCAGCGCACCTGCTACACACTCATTATATCGTGTGCACATGGACTCGGCGGAGTCTCGCTCGGACTTCCACATTACGTACATCACCGATGAGTTCTCATCATTGTGTGGGCGGTACCTGCCACGAAGAAGCCAAGCCCTCGTGGACGCGAAGGCGCAGGTTCGACACATAAACATGCTTTGCTTGCCAAATCAGATTGCATTTGTCACGAAAGGTAATGGCACAGAACTCCCTACTATGCATTTTCTCAAGGACGAGACCAACGCGTCAACCGAACCGATACCTCTGTATACGCCCAAGCTCAACGGGCGTGCGGAACGGGCATGCGGAACAGACAAACGGTGTGATTTTGTCGACCTCGAAGTCATTTTTGTCCGATGCCACCTCAAACGATGTCCTTCAGCAAGTTCTTCAGTTCTCTGCCCTCACACACGCCGCCCTCATACACAATCGCACGCCAAACGACAAGGGACAGACGCCAATGACTTTGTTAACCGGAAAGCCCTCGAGTGATCGTGTATCACCAATTTTCGGCACAGATGTCAGGATCAAGCCACCCTATGAAAAGGCCATACGCGAATAGAAGCACCAGGACACTTATCAGCGGGTATCTCTGTGGTACCCATTCAGGCAACAGCGTTGTACACGCCATATGGGTAAACTTTATGAATCCACAAGATCGCATGCAGATAGTATACGCAAGCAATGTTTACTTCTCAGAATCATTCGAGAACATGCGGACGGCCGAAGACCAACTAGTCAGGGTACAAAACGAAGTGGCAACGCAAGCAGCGCAAGCAGCGCACGACGCCCCGATACCCTCACAGTATCCCGACATTAATTTAGCTGTGCCCCGTGCCAACGCCCCCTCTACTCGCAAATACACGAGACACATCCGCCCCAAACAACCGGCGCCGCAATTTTTATAAGCGACGACGCGCATGTGGAGTTTATTACTCAGGTCGAGAACAATGCGAAGGCCCAGACGGAGCACATGCGCAAACTCTAAGACAACATTGAGCGCCTATAGGCTTGGACCGACCTAGATGATTTAGAGCGCGCTTCGCTCCAGTCCAAGTTGGAAGCCGTACAGACTTCCCACCAGGAGTCCCGCGAAACAGCAGCAGAACGACTCTCGTGCATGCAAAGCCTCAACGCTTCCGTTGAACGTCACAAATCGGAGATTGCTGCACTCAACAAAGTGCTAAAGTCCATCACGACGATGCGGGATGCGACCTCCTCAGCAGACATCAGAGATCGACTCACTGCCATGGAGGAGGCTTTAAAGGACGGTATGGCAACACAGGACGACTTGCTTCAATTCAAAGACAACATCGAGCACATGTTCCTGAGGGCTCGGAACAAACACGCTGCTCAGGAAGAGGAGAAAAGGCAGGAGCAGGAACGCTCGCGCCAGGCGTCTCAGGAATCGACGAAACGTTTAGCTCAGATCAAAGATGGTGTCCAACAGTCACAGGATGACACTTCCCGTGAGTTACAGCGCACTAAAGACATCCTCCAACGGGCAGACAGGAATATGGCTCAGAGAGACCAAGAACTTCATGACAAGTTGCGTAACGACATTGCACGCGCAGATGCAAATTTCACACATCGTGACACTCAACTCAGGAATACTCTCGGGCAGCAGCTTGCTCATGCGGATGCTTTGTTGACCAATACACAAGCTGCACTCATGGAATAGATGCGGCGCACCATCCTGTTATAAAGAATTTGAGAAACTCAGTCTTGAAAGCCGAAGCTTAAAAGAGTTAAACGCCAAAAATAGAATTGACGAGAAATTATGGGAGGTTGTGTACAAATGAAGCCATATCGAAAATTCAGGAGTCTACTGACACGCGCCTCACCCAACCCGAACAGATGCAATACATTCAGCAGCAGTACTCTGAGGACCAGCGCGTGACGAATCAAATGCGCAATACAGCCTTTGATGCGGAAGAACATCTTTCACGGGAAGCACTCAAACTTCCTCGCCTTTCAGACAAACTCATCATTGCTCTTTCTCCCTCAGGGACACATGAAGGACTGTACTTGATCACACCAGTCATCCCGGGTGCAATTGCTGCCGACGTATCACGGGAAACGGAGTCCCAGTACCTTCTCACGCACATTCCAAGGCAGGCCGGAGACGCAGTTTTCGTCGATGCCCCCGCTGAGATGTCGGACTCCACCCTGGCCGCCCCCACATCAGACGACGACGCGATCACAATCACGAATGAGGACGAGGGGCACGACTTAACAGATACCGCAACCGATGGCTATCCACTTGACCACGACGGTCCCGTGGACGCTGGCGACTTGCCGGACTCCGGGCACGTCTCCACACACGATACCGGGAACCGAGACGCAGCACCCTCTTTAAACTAAAGTAGATCACTGACTACGATCCCGTTGGCAACTCATTTCCCGGACATCAGGGCGGTTCCTCACAAAGGCCAACGTGACATAACCGACACACCCATGTACATCGATGTGAATGCCCCGAGGCTCTCGCGTAAACGTCCTCGAACTTCCCTCAATGGCCTTTGGGGAAAGCACCTTGCCCCACGTGCTTATGTACGCGGCATTCAGCGGTTGGGATCCGTGTTCGCAGTCGCCCACGAAACCAGGGGAGGATATCGGATGAAAGTGCACGCCTTGTCAAAGGTGCCTAATGACACCAGGGGAGAATGTACGACGACCATGGTTCACCAGGCACACAAGGCACAGGACACAGCTCGGAAGGCGTTGAATGCAGACGCATACTACGGACCTCTTATGCCATGCGGAAAAAGCGGAGATAGAAAAGTTGCAACTCATGGACGTGTATGACGAGATCGATCGAAGAGACATGCCAAAAGGAACGAAGCCCTTACCAGGACAGCTTGTATATTCCATTGACTTAAGCGAAAAGAAAGCCAACGGGCCACTCAAGGCCCGATATGTCGCAGGAGGTCACCTTCAGGAGATCAGACCAGAGAGCACAGACTTGCCAGTCATACTGCTGGACAGCCTACGCGCTTTCACAACTGCGGCGGTCATTAAGAACATGAAAATCAAGCAAACGGATGTTAGCTCAGCTTACTTGCACCTGCCGATTGACAAGCCAGTTTTTATGTTATCTCCCAGGGGAGTTGAGGGAGTTGAGGGAGTTGATTCAAACAAAGTTTGGAAATGCAAAAAGGCTCTATATGGACTCGGGAATTCTAGACAATCGTGGTATCTCACTTTCAAAGCACACTTTCAAGGATGGGTGTTCAAGAGAGCGTTGTCTGATCATGGCATATTCGTCAAAACTACAGCAAACAATTCCAAGGTTCTTGTGGCACTTTATCTGGATGATTTACTTGTATGCACAGAAGATGACAAGGATTATGAGGAATTCAAAGTGTACATGTAGGATGTCGCTAAGATAAAGATCAAGGACCTTGGGGACGTCAAGGAATTTTGTGGTATGGGGGATAAGGTTGATGATGGATACGACCTTCACCAACGTGGATATATCAACGAGCCACTCAACAAGTATAGAAATTTTGTGACGTCGGAAAGACGCTCAAACGGTTTTTGCTTTATCTCAGGGACACTATGGACTTCTCGCTCAAGATTCATAGGAGTGACTACCCAGAAGACAAGGTTAAATTATACGCATTCAGCGATGCATCCTTTGCTAATGAAAACGATGGGAGGCCGAGAACCGGGTATATTATCTACACAAATGGTACACCGATTTCCTGAAAGTCAAAGAACCTGACCCTTGTCACTACAAGCACTTACGCTGCGGAATATGTCGCATTGAGCAGGTCCGTGGAAGAAACACTATGGCTCAAAGATATGTATCGTGAAATGGGAATCGAAACAATCGATGCTCCCAAGATATTTGAGGACAACAAGGGAGTGGTGCTAATGTGAATGGCACCGGAAGTAATCCGAGCAACAGCAGACATATGAACGTTAAGTACAAACACGTACAGGACCGTGCACAACGGGGTGACATACAGGTGGAATACATCGGAACGTTGGACAATATCGCCGACACCTTCACAAAGCCCTTGCAATGCACGGCGTTCGGAAGACACTATCCGGACATAGGGTTCGATGAAAAATTCGAAATTAGGTCACTCGTCATCAGGCACCAGCATGGGGAAGGATAAAGCGTGGTTTCATACTTCCGGGGCGTGTCAACGCGTGGAGTGGAGGCACGTAGTGACACCTGATATAAGCGTAGTGGCTGACGGCTCGGGCATTGGGGTCTATTTATCACCGCACTAGGACTCTTGCTCTTTAAGGATTTAGTGACAAATCTAAGCTGAGTTCGAAGTATTACATACTTGAATAAACGCTATAAAAGAACTCTCACGTGTTCTAATGGATGAAGATATGTCCTTGACCGCCACGCGCGGCCCTTGACCGGTCTTTCAGGCTTTGATTTTGATAGTATATTCACTTTACCAACATATTTTGTGGCAAATAAGTCTTTCGCCTTCATTCCTCCAAACTTCAGGGATAAACGCAAACCACCTGTTTTCTTAAAAAAGATAACATGTTTCATACTAACCACTAAGAGTATGCCATCTATATTCACAGCTGATTCAAGTCATGAGCATGCATTTTCTCACGTGACCACCAACCAAACAAGTTTTTCACGAATACAATTATCGCCAGATTCTCGAGATTTCCCCATAAAACAACCGCCTAACCCTTCTTTTTGCGGTTTTCTTCCTTTTTCTCCTCCTCAATCATTCTGGACATTCGGCGGATGTCCCACCACGTCCACCCTAGCGCACCCACAACGAGCCCAATGTAGATGAAAAACCCCGGCCTGCGGAATCGATTCAAGAACCGGTCAATTGGCGTGATAAGCATGTAAATTGTGAAAAGATCAAAGTGCCTAAAATTTAAAACACCAAGGACTCAATCAATACGCAATTTTAGGTTTCCGAATACTTACTGATCGTCTGTACTTTTGAATCAGCCATGAATGAATGGGTATGTTATCATTATGACCAGCGCGATGCGTGCGGCTTTCCCGATTCTTGCTTTCCTGCACTTGCCCGTTTTCTTGCCTCCACGCTTATCTGTGTAGTTCACGTTCACGCGCGTTCGCGAAGCCGGCCCCAGATTCCAGTATTTATATAGGACATACCTACCCTTTTTCTTCTTCCACCACGTCGTAAAAAACACCCAAAATGTCCGACGCCAAAAACTATATCGTCACTTTGACCGAGTCTGCCACCACGCAGGACGTGCACGGCTTGAAACTGAGAATTTCTGAGCATGGAGGAAAAGTGCTCGACGAGTTTTCGTTGATTAAGGGTTTCTCGGTGACTTTACCCAAGCCAGCGGCCGATTTCCTTAAGGACCATCATGTCGTGAACACAATTGAGGAAGATAAGGAGGTTAAGATCCAGTGAGGACTATGATATCTCTGCACAGGAGAAAAAGAAAATTCTGGAATTATCGAACATTGTTGCACCTCTTTTATAAGCAAATGAACTCACGTCTACTGCCGTGCGTACTGGCAACTGTAGCTCCCTAAAGGCATGAAAACGCTATTCTTGGGGCCCCAAGCGTGGTAATCGATTGTCCGATTTTGAACTCCGCGTTGTGAAAATCTAGCATTCAACAAATCTGCAAACATTTTGCCTAGAAACGTTATTTTGAATTCTGGGCTTATGATCTGACGCCACCGTGCATTTCCAGAAGCCAGCTCATTCTAAGTCTATATACTGCATAGATGCACCCCTATGATAGATAGCAGTGTTGCATCGTACAGCCCAATACGACGTACATGTCGGATTTACGATCCTTTACGATGTGTACGATGAATACGAAAGTCCTGTTTTTACCAATGTTTTGGGGATAATTCGGCATCATCTCGATGAATGCCAGAATTATAAGCTATTTTGAATTCATTTTGTAATCTCTTTCGACAGTCTGGTAAGTTGTTTTGAAAAATTAGTCTTGCGAAAGCTTGTCAACTTAAATCACGATTTCCATGGCAGCCGGATTTTTGCCTTTGCTTGTTCTCGCTGCATCACTTGAATCTCCATCCATTTCTCCACCCATCTCTTCATCCAGCTCATCCAGCTCATCCAGCTCATCCAGCTCATCCAGCTCATCCAGCTCACCCAGCTCGTCCAGCTCGCCCCCGCCGTCAGAAAATGAAGGAGTTCCCTTCGAGTCCGATAATCTATACTTGAGAAACGCCAACATCTTCGCCATTTTCGGGGATATTCGATTTCTTTTCTTCGTAACAACATCATTCATGCGTGAGAATAACGACTCGGAGAGTGCGGACATAGCTGGTATGGCCAAGTAATCTTTTGCCATATCGAAACGAACGGGTTATGTGCCTTTTTTTGGCCTGATAGAACTCAATGACACTCTTGTAGCGCCCGTCTCTTTTCGCAGAGAGATATAGTTCAACTTCGTTCACCTGAGCGACAGACAGTTCGTCGTCACTCAAAAGTGTCAAACTGACGGATGCTTCCTCAGAAGACGATTGAGTTCTGGTCCTCACCCCACTATCTGAGGCGTGAGAAGCGCCATGACTCTATTTATTGTCGAAGACTCCCTTATAGCGATGGTAACCATCTTTGAATCGCTGATCCACCTCTACCCGAGTAATGACATTATCCGGGAACCCTCTTCGTCTGAAATACTCGAGCTTCCTTCGAGGATCAAGAACAGAAGAAAAGTAAAGGCTTAGCATCCGACCAGTATCATTTTCATATATAGGATAGTATGAATAGAGTTTGTGGTAGGCTTCCCGTATTCCTTTAACTAGGTACGAATTCGACGCTTCGAGGTCGTCCGAAATAAAATTAATAAGTTCCTTCACAACCTTTTGAATGTAAGGAATGGTCAAATGAACAGTTGCTCGCTTGGAAGCCTGAAGCTGAAGAGTTGGCTCGTGATAGATGGAAAGAACATTTTTCAAAGTCGTCAAGTAATCCCATTCCGATGAGCTGATTTCGAGAACATCAAGATCAGTGGGGGGTAACAATAATTTATACTCGCAAGGGAATAGAATGACCTTTCCCGCAATCCACACTTCTACACCCACCGAAGAGACAAATTAGCCCAAAAAAACTCACTAACCCTGTACGAAATCGTACCATCGTACATCCCCAAATACGATTGTGTACGAAATGTTCGCAACACTGCCCCTATATCTCTCTGGGTCATGACCGAAACTCAGTGCATCTGAAATTTTGGATCTGCAGTTCCAGATTCTTTTTGAGCTTGGTTTTAGTGATATGGACCATTGATGGTAGAGAGCCTAAAAATTCACTCAAAGAATCACTCAAAAAACATACAGGTTCAGGTTTTCATGGCCATGTGGGTGGTGCCTCAGATTTCATGCAATGCGGCCCAGACAGATAGCAATACCTCATATTGGCAAATATTTCCAATGTTGATGACACATGGACAAAATTATAGCCAATTTGGACTTTTATTATGATATCAAAAGCTTTCATTGAAGAAAAATAGAATTTGCAAATTGATCAATTGCTGGGCAAGGTCCTCAATGAAAACTCTGAAAAAAACTGTCTTCTATCTTGCCCGTTTGCTCCAGGGATCTGTTGCCGATAGTGTAACCCCGTGCGCGCAATTACCTGCACGACATTACCTGCACGACATTACGTGGGGGGACCCCGGATTTCCCCATTGCCCGTGATATTCTGCGGCCCGGAATGCATAACTATTTAATACCTTTTTCTTATTCAGTCAAGTATACGACTACAAGAGTTTGCAAATCAAAATCAACCAAGATAAATCTATCAATACCCATCAATACCAATTTCGTAACCGCTCACCAACTCTCAGCATGAGTTACGATGCTATCAATTTGCAGCCTAACTTCAAGCCGATAGACAACCTCTTTCTCAACAGATTGCGCCAGTTCACGGATGAAGGAACTTACAAAAGCTTGAATTTGCCCAAGTTTTACGACCATGATAGGGTAGACTCAAATACAGATGCAATCGACTTGAAAGTTTGGGGCGTCCCGGACGAAAACGGGAAGACGGCTCGGCCTCTTTTCCGAGACATTGATTTTGCCAGCATCGAGTGGCTGGAAGCACGAAAAGGCGATAACTTTGGGCCTTCGTGGAAGACTTTTTGGTTCAAAATTGAGTGGGAGATTCCACAGGGATGGCTAGCCGCCGCGGATGAAATTCATTTTGACTGGGACTGCAGCAATGAGGGGCTTATTTACAGCGCTGAAGGCACGCCTTTACAGGCATTTACCGGCGGCGAGCGGACGCTCTTCAAGCTTCCACAAGAGTACAGGAAGAAAGGGAAACAGGTGTTCTACTTGGAGATTGCTTGCAACGGCATGTTTGGGAATGGAGACGGCGGAGTACCTGACCCAAATAGGTATTTCCGTCTTAACCGATGTGACCTCGTTTTTCCTGATATAAACGCCCGCAAATTGTTCTGGGATTTCTGGATTATTGGTGACGCTGCCCGTGAGTTGGGTCTGGGTGGCAACAAATATCAAGCGGCACTGGTGGCGACTGAAATCATGGACACGTTTGACGCCAATGACCGCAACTCAATAATCGCGTGTAGAAAAATAGCCGCCCGGTTTTTGGGCAAGGATATCGATTCTGACGAGGTATTCGAGGTCAATCCTTTGAATAAAGTGGACGTGTACGGGGTAGGCAACTGCCATATTGATACGGCATGGCTCTGGCCATTTGCGGAGACAAGGCGCAAGATTGTGCGTTCTTGGACCACCCAGTTGAGAATTGCTGATGAATATCCGGAATATATCTTTGTCGCGTCGCAAATGCAGCAGTTTAAGTGGTTGAAGCAGGATCACCCAGAGATCTTGAAAGCGATCAAAAAGAAATTCACAGCAAATCAGTTTTTGCCCATTGGCGGCTCGTGGGTCGAAAACGACACCAACATGCCTGGCGGAGAATCGCTTATCCGGCAGTTTCTCTTGGGCCAGCGGTACTTGATTGACGAGTTTGGAGCGCCAGCCAGTATATTTTGGCTCCCTGACACTTTTGGCTACTCGTCACAAATCCCGCAAATCTGCCAGATTTCAGGGATCGATAAGTTCCTCACCCAGAAACTCTCTTGGAACAATATCAATACATTCCCGCTCTCGACATTCAACTGGAAGGCCATTGATGGTTCGCAGGTGCTAGTACACATGCCACCGGCAAATACGTATACTGCAAGTGCCAACTTTGGCGATGTGGTGCGGTCTCAATATCAACACAAGAATTTACGGGACGTTCCAACAGGCCTTCTTTTGTATGGCCATGGCGACGGCGGAGGCGGGCCCACAGAGGAAATGTTGGAAAAATTGAGGCGCTGCAGGGGCATGGCCAACACAATTGCGGCGATTCCAACCGTGCATCTCGGAAACACTGTGGAAGAGTTCTACGAGGATGTCTTGGAAAGGTCAGATTATGGGAGAAACCTCCCAACCTGGACGGGTGAAATATATTTAGAGTTTCACAGGGGTACCTACACGACGCAGGCGGACGTGAAAAAATGGATGCGGCTTTCGGAGATCAAGATGCACGACTTGGAGTTTCTTGGCACGATTCTCTCCATTTTAACGGAATACAAGTACCCAACCAAAGATATTCACGACCTTTGGGAAGACATTGCCTTGTGCCAGTTTCATGATGTCTTGCCAGGCTCGTGCATCGGCATGGTGTATTACGAAGAAGTGAAGCCTATGCTCACAAATGTTTTGCACAAATTAGACCAGCTCATCAAAGACGCTTTGAGTCATTTCAAGAAGCGAAAGAATTGCATTTTTGCGCTTAATACTTTGCCTTGGGAAAGGTTTGAATTGTTGCCCTTGCCTCGCGAAATGGTGTTGTCCTCAGAGACCTTGCGGATTGAGGACGGTGCAATTGCTTGGTTTGGAGTTGATACCGCCTCTGGCACTTTCGTCACAGAGAGCAAACTTAAGTATGCTGCTTCTGTTGAAGAAACCGAAGACAAGGAGTTCATTTTGACAAATGGCCTTCTCAAGGCAAAAATCACTGCCAACGGCGAGGTGAGATCTTTGCTTGATATGAAGGCTAGGCGGGAGATCATTGATCAAAGTGTCACAAAGCAAACATCTGGCGTCGGGAATCAATTTGTGCTATTTGACGACGAGCCTTTGAGTTTTCCAGCGTGGGACACGGAGATTTACTCGCTCAACAAGTTCACTTTTTTGAACGAGGGAGAAATCGTGGCAGTTGTGAATCATCCCCTCGAATCTAAATTGGTAGTGAGACATAAGGTTTCCAAAGAGTCTAGTATTGAAACCACTATTTCTCTTCAAGGAATCCCAGACAACACCAACATTCCGCAAAACAATTTCTTGAAGTTCTCATGCCGCGTTCAATGGCATGAATTCTACAAGTTCTTAAAGGTGCAGTTCCCAGTTACCATCCATACGCCACAATATGCTCTGTATGAGACACAGTTTGGGATAACGCAAAGACCCACACATTGGAATACTACATGGGACGTGGCTAAATTTGAGGTTTGTCACCACAAATTCATGGACTTGTCGGAACACAACTATGGCGTTGCAATTTTGAATGACTCAAAGTATGGCGCATCTATTCATGGCAATTTGATGAGGCTTTCACTCCTCCGCTCGGCAAAAGCACCCGACGATAGAGCGGATATGGGGGTGCACGAATTTGAGTACGCGTTGTACCCTCATCAAGGTGCTTTGGGACCTGATGTTGTCAAATTGGCACACAATTTTAACTACAAACTTTCGCACACTTTCTCCGACTCAAAAGTCTCAAAGTCCTTTATCGATTCCATCAGGCTCATTGGCGATGATTCACTTGTATTGTCCGCCATAAAGAGGGCAGAGAATGATGAGGATGTTAATGTTTCCGAGAACATCGCGGTAGAAAATAAGGGACAGAAGGCCGCCATTTTACGGGTGTACGAGGCATTGGGCGGGTCATCCTCCGGTAGACTTGTTTTCAAGAACGTGAAGGTCGACAAGGTTTTCAAGACTAATGCTATGGAGGAGGACGAAGAGGAAATGGAGTTGCAGGACGACTCCGTGGAGATTGCATTGCGCGGTTTCGAAATTGCCACATTTAAAGCTGTGTTCAAGTAGCCAAATTGTTTTTAGCTCGTATTTTCGCTATTCCATGTTTTGCTTTCCGTCTTGCTCTGATTACTGCCGAAACTGACGTTCCGCGAACAGCCACCTTGGGGAGTGCACAAATTCGTCTACTACACTAGCGTTTACCCCATTTCATTTTCTTCACAAAGACAACAACAATGGGAGTGATAAACCAGCCCTCGGGCCAAATCAAATTGACAAATGTGTCGCTAGTGAAAATGAAAAAGGGCAAAAAGCGGTTTGAAATTGCTTGCTACCAGAATAAAGTCCAAGACTGGAGACTGCGGGTGGAGAAGGACCTCGATGAGGTGCTACAGATACCGCTGGTTTTCACCAATGTTTCGAAGGGTCAAGTTGCAAATAATGAGGATCTCTTGAATGCGTTTGGCACAACCAATCACGATGAAATCATTCTCGAGATTTTGGATAAGGGCGAAATTCAGCTCAACGAAAAGGAGCGAAGCGCCAATTTGCAGCAGAAACAAAACGAGTTTCTCAATTTGATCTCTACTAAATGCATCAATCCACGGTCGAAAAAACGGTATCCTCCAAGTATGATTCAAAAGGCGTTGGGCCAGCTAAAGTACCACCTCAACCCCACCAAGGCCACCAAGTTGCAAGCTTTGGATGCAATCAAGCTCTTAATATCAACGCAGGTGATCCCAATTGCACGTGCGCAGATGAAGGTGAAAATCACGGTGCTTTTGCGCGTGAAACATGCGTTCAAAGAGCATATTGAGCCTATGTTGCACAAGGTAGAGAGCGAGAACGAAAGTGCCAAATTGTATGAGGCGGTGGCCATCATTGATCCCTCGCAGTATAAGGAGATCGTCGACTTGCTTCTGGGCGAGGACCCGGCAAAAATGAAGAAGGGGGAGGGTTCGGTAGAGGTGCTCGATATGGTGGCGTTGCAGGAGTAGGGTTGGACGGCCACAACAGTGCATATCATTTTCATTGAAGGCTGAGATCGGTTATACTTTTCCTTGACAGGATTGTTTTGATGGGACAGGCAGAAAATAAGAGCTTGCGTATCGTATACATTCAGAAGAGCGGTTTCGGACGAGATGTTCAGATATGATGAAGAAACACAATTGGTGATTGGTCCATGACAATTATCATCCGGTGTGAACCGATTTGCTTTGCAATAAAGATCATAAGTTCCCGGTTGGGAGGCCGTCACAATGACTGAGGCGAATCTAGGTCTTGCATATTCCCGGGACAAGACGCTAAACCGTTTCAATTCCAACCAAATGTGGCCTGAGAAGACCATTGAAGAGTGATATTCTTTGGTCACGTCGCAGGTCAATGCGCTTGACGGGAACGCCTATTAAGCTATTAAGCCATTCTGCAGCAGTAACCAAATCCTATCAAGCAAACGGTGTAAAAATACTTGGTGAAGTGTGTTGCTTCCTGGCACATTCCAGAAAAAAAGCAAAAAAGCAAAAAAGCAAAGAAAAGCAAATCACCCTAGCTAGTGCAAGTGTCATGTCTGATCCACCTCAATCAATATACTCTGGCTAATCATTCTACTGATATATGTATCATAGTACTCTCCCTGAACCAGAGATGCACAAAAGGCCTACGCTACGCATGCGTAGCTACTTTGCGTAGAGTAGCCGCGAAAAATTCTACTCTACGCATGCGTAGCGTGAAAATCGGGCTACGCCACTAATGCGTCGCGTAGCGTAGAATTTAGGAAGCTGTGTCTCAAAATTTGGGTATGAATCATGAATGATGTCATATAGTCGATAGTATTACTGGGAATAGAGACTTCAAGCAAGTAGCGCTAATTACAAACGTAAGAAACTAGAATAATTAGATGAAGTCAGACGTACAAACTTCAGCTCGAAAAAGAGAGCAAGCGAATTCATGGCACTGGTGACCGTGGTCTATTGCAGGAAAATGTTCATACTATCCTCCAGCTCTTCTTCATAGTCTCTCGCAAGATCGTGGTCAGTAAGTAGCTCAAAGCTTTCTTTCTCTCCTTCAAAAGCTCTAGTTCGGGTCTGGCGTCAAGAAAATCGGAGGTGCATTGCTTGGCAACTCGTAGTACTTGCCTAAATGGAACACCTAACATGGCGCGTCTGATAATCTGAGGCACGCCATTCACGGTTCACGCGTTTCCAAAGCACGCAATTCGCGACTTCACGGTTCGGAAAGAATGCTGGGTACGCATACCAGGGGCTGTTCGAAAATTAGCCATTGAAATACGCTTAAAACCGGTTATCTATCCATATAGAGATTATATTGCATACAATCTCTACGCTCTCTACTCTACGCTACTCCGTAGCTACGCTGAGACCCAGCGTATGCGTTGCGTAGAGTAGAGAGCGTAGCTACTCAGTAGCGTAGCGTATTAAATTCTCTACGCGGCTACGCACTTTTTGCCCATCTCTGCCCTGAACCATCAAGCTATGAGTATTCTATATCACCAGCTACCACCACATCAAACCAATTGGAGAGTAAAAGAATAAAATATTTCAAAAAACGTAAACTACCTAAGAAAAGAAAGTAAAATAAAATAAAAATAATCGATAACTGCTTCAAAACCACCAGAAGTGGACCTTTCTATATCATACATTGATACCAGTGTTGCGCGCTATCGTAATTTATCGTTTTTCGTAATACGATTTCATGACGATAAAATAACGATAAAAAACGATAAAAAACCGATGAAATGACGATAGAATGACGATTTCGCCTTTTCTTTGGCCAAGTCATGTCAAGCGCCGAACGATTTTCATAGATTTAGAGTTGGAGCCCCGAATATGTGGGGACATGCTGGTCCTTTATTTGGCCACCGCTCTCAATCCAAAGTATAAACTCAGATATCTTCAACTCAGAGAATCTTTTCCGCCTGCTTTGGTTGACAACTTCAGAGAGAATTTGGAAAGGGTGTACAAGCTTTATCTGAGATACTACGAAAAGAAACAGGGAAATACGGGAAGCATTTCACAAGGCTACCAATGCTCAAAGGCAGTTGATGATGCGGGAACCAAAAGTTTTACTTTCCTTAGTGAGGATGAGCTCTCTGATGACGAAGAAGACGAAGTCAAAGCATGTCTCTTCGAAAACCCCGAAGACGGAAATGTCGTCACTTATTATCGGTATAATAAAAAGAGGTTTCCTATGCTTTATAAGCTTGCGAAAGATATTATGGCTATCCCTGACAGGTAGAGCATGCGGCCTACGGTTGGCCGCATACGTTCCAATGCGCACGTGATTACATCTACGTGCCTGCATGATTAACCCCGCAATGAGTGAGACTTGCATGAGGTGTGTGTTTGTGTTTGTGTTGGATATAGGAGTATATAAAGGGGTCCTCGCCTCCCCTTACGGGGGTGCTTGGACTCCATTGAATATATACCGTTATTAAGTAACCCATCTCCCTCCCCGAGCTGACATGGAGGTCGTACCCGGATGTATGGGTTCACCAACGGGACCTTAATAATTTTCAAGCCACCTCAAAGCTTATGCATTTGGTCCTTATGGTTATTCGGCGTGTACCAGTCATTCGTGTTGAAAGCGGCCATGACAATTATACAGGCGGGCTTGCGAGTTGTCAACGCAATATCGCCGCAGTCAATAACCGCACTAAACACTACAATAAGGCCTACCGACGACATTTTTCAACTGGCGTATATGTTGAATGCGGGCGGTTGGTCCCATGGGACAGCTATCTCCCAATGGAGACCGATCTCAGTTACAGATTTCATAATCACAATCTTTGTTGAGTTCTTACTAGTTGAGAAATATATCCTACCTGACTCAGAAATTTTTCGTGTGTTTGTGTTTGTCTGGTCGTCGGCGGCCTACCTTCTGTTAGTCGAGTGGTTCGACACTCTTTCTGTGGCTGTGTTCACTGCCTTCTTGGTTAGAAGAATCACTAACAAGCTTCTTCAAATACCTGGCCGTATGTTCAGCTTTAACCAGCGACCGGCCAGTCCACGAATCCGCATAGATGGATTCGATAACCTTGTTGCACGAGTTGACAAACTCACTCGAGCGGTTGAGCACAGATTACACGGGCATGTCCGCGCCGGCAGAATCCTTCTTTTCAATCCTTGGAAATGTAATCACGAAGAAGAGAAATAGACTGTTCCCAGCCACGACCAAAATGTTAGCAGTTGTCAAAGATATGGTGAGAAAGATAAGGCCTGGTGACGAAGAACTGGGTGTGGAATCTGATGATGATAATGCTGGAGATGATGTGGAGTTAAACGATATGATTCTGAAAGAGATCGACGATGTTAGTCGTGACTAAATGGAAGTAGACATTGCTGAGGCTATTGAGATCAATTGAGGTCGTGGCCTTTTTGACGACTAAACGTATTTTAGCAATGAAGCAGTTATTCTTCTTGCATCACTCAAAGTAGATAGATATATATTTCTCTAAAACAAGAAAATGTTACCATCATCATTTCACCGTGCTGAGGAAACGAGCGAAGACTTTTCGAACAGAAACAATTGGCTCGTTGTTCGGCGAGGTTGTTAATGCAGAACCCAGATCCATTCCGGCGAAATCATAAGATTATCACGATAAAATGACGATAAAATAACGATAAAATAACGATAAAATAACGAATGACGATAAAATAACGAATGACGATAATTCCAGGTCATCTTATCGTTTTTGTAAAAACGATGACGATAATTCTAGGACATCGTTTCGTAATTCGTAAAATCGTCGTTTTTCTATCGTAATTCGCAACAATGATTGATACATACCTTCGCAGGACCAGGCCTTGGCCCAGCCAGTGCATTGGGTTTCGCACGCAGGCCAAAAAACGCATCAGGCGGCGCACACTAAACCCATCAGACGTCATATACCTCCCAGTAAGACGTGCCACAAGGATGCCTCCGAAAAACAAAAAGCAAAAGGAGATTGTACAGGATGAGCGGTTTCAAGCGATAGTACTCACGGACTCGTTTGAGACGCG
>JAKTUB010000087.1:3894-36243 GCA_030556465.1 Metschnikowia picachoensis
GGGAATCAGGGAGTCAGCAGGGAAGTAGAGTGGCATAACAAGGCGAAACCAAGCGTTAAGATATTCCACTTCGGCTGGGTCAAAGAACCTTCTCCACGAGATCGTAAGAAAATTAGCAAGTTTGGCTGGTTGTCGACGTTCGCCCCGAGCGTGGTAGGGATACGTGTACCCAAACAAGAATCCGTACCAAGGCGCATACCAACGTTTAGTTGGAAGCGTTTCCTGTGGACAATTGGGGGTCGCGTATGTGTCGCGGTGGAGTTGTGTCATCATCAATTGGATCTTGTGCCGAAACAAAATGAAGTGCCAATTCAGGTCGTCAAAAAGAACCTCTTGAATAAAAAGATGTTGCCGTGGGAACCCTTCAATTGCCGGTTCTGTGCAGGCCGGATTTTGTACTTGCGCTGATCGCGAATGAGCCTTGCAGCACAGCCCAACGCCTCACCGCCGATTCTGATGAGGGGCACGACCACTTTTGGAAAACTTCAACTTCACGCAGAGCACTGACCAAATATAGCAAGACGGAAATGTCCGTTGTATTAACGTAAGGTTGGCGTGGGTAAATCTGCGAAGAAACCTCACAGCTGCGTGTGGCGTCGTGCATTCTCCGCTTGCATGCAATTTCTCGTAAAAGAGCTGATTGAGCAGTTGCAACCCCTTGTGAGCGCGAAATGCAAAAAAAGAAGCCTAGAATTAGCCGAATCATATGTCAAGACAAGGCTCGGCGACCAAGGAAAGTTATATATGCAAATGGCCTGCCGCCCCGGGGTATTCGAGAATTCCGTTTCACCCAACTTTGTCTGCCCCTCATTCGTTCAAGCCAGATTTACTCACACAAGCCCCATCATAGTGTATTAGATCGAGCGTGAATCTATAGCTTATCTTTCGGTTCAAAGTCATACCGCGACCTTCGCTTAATATACCCCACACAAGAGCTTTACATTCCTTGCAAAAACAAAAGATTCCGTTGATAACATGAAACGAATAATAGATGGCCGAATAGTCAGCATTCTTTCTAAAAGAACCGTGATCAATGTTTTCATCGGAATTCTTCTCGTTAACGTCGCGCTAATGACATATTTCCAGGTACTGATCCCAACAACCGCAAAAGAAAGAGGAGAGGATGTTTTTTACTCTCCAACAAATTTTCACAAAAAGGCAGCAGGACATTTCTCGAAAATCACGGAAAACGAAGAAAATTACTGGCAGGCACATAGTGAGTTGAAGCATGTTGTGGCGGAAATTCCTGTCAATAGCATTACTGCCAAGGAGGGAACATCAGGGCCCAGCGATATATATTACGATCCCAGGTTGACACTAGCTGTTTATTTGACGGAACTTACAAATATCGGCAATTCCGGGCAAATACCGACACTTCCGTTTCATTGGGTGGACTGGGTAAATGTGAGCATGCCTCACATAAAGCTCGGACGGGGCGAAATCAATCAGGCAACCTGTCAGACGTTGAGGAACCAAATAAGACTCCGACCCGATATGAACAATTTCTGTAAGGATAAAGACCAGATCGGAGATGACGAATTGGAAAGCCTAGGATACAGGAATAGAGATCAGTTACCTAATGCGGTCATTTTCGGTCACTGTCCTCACGAATACCCTTCCTTCAATGACGTCCGTGTGTTTATGGCCAAATCATACACGATGACACACCTACACAAGCCATATAAGGTGATAATTCTCGCGGATGGTGCAGATGGAGGCGCATATGAGTTTATGGTGAGCCAAACCAACGGTTCTGACCAGAGAATGTTGTATAGTGGTCTTACGAAGCGATATTTAGCGCTGAGTCGAACAAAAATGCATGCCTTATTTTCAAAAGGTGACGTGGTGAAAGTGAGCGTGAAAAGCGCTTATGACAGTCTCAAAAAAGCCGTCAAAACACGTATATTGAGTCGGGATGAAGATGTTATGCGTATGCGCCAAATAATCAAAAGACGTTCTGGTTCCAGCAAAGATATTCTCCTCAGCGAAAGACATTTCACTTACCCGAAAGAAAGCATCCAAGAGCAAATCAAAAAGTATGAAAGAAACGATAACAAGACCATCATGGACCATGTGTATTTGAACGGACTCAAGATTTGCCTGCAGTATGACGGCACCAATGAGCCTGAATACTTCAAAATGGCGCTTCTTGATATCAGAGAGCGCAAAAACAGTATTGATGACTGGGGATGGCACTACGACTGGCGGTTTTTCAATGATGCGTTATTCTATGAAAAAGAGGGCTGGTCAAAAGCCGAGCGCGTTGAACGCACAAATATCATACTCGAGCGCCTTTTGAGGAATTGGAACAGATTTGCAGAGGAAAAGGGAATAGTGTCATGGATCATGCATGGCCCTCTACTATCATGGTACTGGAACGGGCTCATGTTTCCGTACGATGTTGATATCGATATACAGATGCCAATTTCCGAGTTGGTGAGGCTCGCGCAGAATTATAATCAGACTTTGGTGGTGGAGAGTCCATCGGAGGGATACGGGAAATACTTGATTGATGTGGGCACATTTATTCACAATCGCGAACAGGCCGAAACCGGGAATCATATTGACGCCAGATTTGTTGATGTGGATTCCGGCATATACATCGATATTACCGGCCTATCCAAGTCGACCTTTGACTTACCCGAGGAATACAACGATAAGCATATTGTGACAAAGGAACAAGGTGACTCTAATGCTGAAGTTTACAATGATAGGCGCAAGCATTTCTACACACTCCCCCAAATCCTGCCCCTACACTATTCCATGATTGGCGGCGTGCCCACCTATATCCCTAACCAGATTGAAAGTAGACTCAATTGGGAGTACGATCACGGGCTAGCGGATTATGAGTTTCACGATTGGTACTTTGTGCCCAAACTTCAGCTCTGGGTCTTGAAAGACAAATTGACACGAGTTTTCAATGAGAACAAGTATCCAAGCGAGGCAAAACAGTTTGATATACAAAAGATGGTGGATCGTGTCAGGGCCATGAGTGATGAAGAAGGCTACCAATTACTTCAGGACGAAGAGGTCTTGACGGAATATTATCTTACCTCTAGGTATACTGATTGGCACATGCGCGAGAAAAAGCTTTTGTTTACTGAAGACGGAAAAGATAATGCCACTGCCTTGAATGACCCCAATACTCGCAGAGTATACAATGAGTTGGTGGAAAGCGTGAAATTCTCGACACCTTTACGGAAGGCGTTGTTTGAATACGAGGCGTATGACCGTTTGGCGCGCCATGGCTCAGCTTCCGATTAGTGCCAGGTAATGTTGAATAATGATGAGACTGTATTTTTCTCCTTTCTTTTCTTTACTTTTTCTTTATTTTCTTATTATTTTGCCAGAAACGCGCAGGGACCAGTTTTCACAAACCCAAAACTTTTCTGGCGCCAGATGTACCTTGATTTCATGCGAACTGACTGGCAAAGTCTAGAGAAGTATAATCTGTGTGATCTCAAATCGTAGTTTGAAAACCGGGAGTGTTCAAAGATCCACGCTTGTGAACAATGCCATCCATCTCACAGATATATCAGCCCAGACTCGTAAGCGCATAACTTCCAGGTACATCTAATCACTCCATTTTTGACTGAGCACAAGAAATGGGCACCAGGAAGATACTGTCTCCAGAATGTTTTCAAATGTCCTTGTAAAATCGCAAACCAACTAAGGCTCACGATCAATAAAAATTCAGTGGCCTTTATCTCAGCAAGGCTGAAAGACAATTTGTAAACAGACAAATCACGGTATGCATAGTTGCGTGCATATAGTCCATAATCCTGTATGGCCTGTATGCCGTCCCAAAGACGTTGCGGTTCCGGCCCACGGCTGAACATTGCGTCAATAAGTAAGGCATCTCGTAAAAAAACGCAAAGGGATGAGTCCGTTTCGCAAAATCCTTACGACAGCAGGAGTAGGTTTTTTCCACCCAACACGAAATAAAGAAAAACTTGAAAATACTTGTGATTCTTTTGCTTATCTCGACAGCGCTTATTTTTTGCTAGATGCATCATCTCATCTCATGTGCCGGAACGCCCATAGTTACGAGACTGCACGGCATCGCTATGACGTGACGACAGCAGTAAAATTTTGACTTTGAGATTCTATAGACTTTTCCTTTCTTTGTTTGCTATTGTTTTTTCTCCGTCACTACATCTCCATTAAAAGTTTTCAGTCGGTTTTTTATTTAATGTCCAGGCCTGAATCAGAACCATGCTCGTGTATTTGCAACGAATCCTGAAGAAGCTAGCGGTGCGGGCTTTGGCGACCATTCTATTAGCCCAGGTATTCCTCGTATCTTGTTTTCACATTTTGCGCCCCGGCGTCCAGCTCAAGCCTTTAAACAATGAGTTTTCCACCCCCTTGAAATTCCAGGAAAAGGCGGCCGAGTTACTACGGTCATTTCACACGAATAAAGAGAGATTCTGGTGGACAGAAAGTGCACTCCAACATCTCGACGTGGAAATCCCAGCCAGCAAGGTTTTTGCAGCCAGCCGCTCAAGTGAAAATGCTGAGTTGTTCCATGACCCTAGACTCACACTTGCTGTCTACCTTGATGAGCTACGGCGTATCGGAAACTCCGCGGAATTGCCGGTGCTCCCGTTTCACTGGGCGGATTGGGCCGACGTGACATATCTGAATACCCAAGGAAGTCATGATGGAGCAAAATCTCTTAGCTGTGCGGATCTAGCAAGCAGTATACGAGGTAATCCTGACCCTAGCAGCTTCTGCAAAGATCGAGACGAAATATCCGAGCTTGAACTTGAGAAATTGGGGTTTAAGTCAAGAGAACTTCTCCCCAAGGCCGTTATTTACGACCATTGTCCCCACAAATACCCCGCCTTCAACGCGTTTCGTGTGCACATGGCCAAGTCGTATACGATGACTCATTTGCCGAAGCCATACAAGGTGATTATTTTGAACAATTTTACTGCCGGGGGTACGTTTGAGTTTACTGTGAATCAGACTCAGGACTCAAATCAGAGGCTAGTGCATAGCGGGATGGCCGAGCGCTTTGCAATCCTGAATCGGAAGAAATTCACACGTATGATGTCGCAGGAAGACACCATTCAGTTCAATCCCACTGCTGCATATCATGAACTCGTGAAAAGAGTACAACCACGGATTTTGGAGCCAGCTGAAGACATTATGAACATGCGTCACGCTGTAAGAAGCGCAGCAGGATCCAACAAAGATTTGAGACTTGAAAAAAGACACTTTCATTACCCGAAAGGGCTTGTTCAGTCTCAAATAGACCAGTATGAGCAGATCCAAGCCAGAGATGTTTTTGAGCAATCCTACCTCGAAGGCCTCAAGGAGTGCGCAAACTACAATGGCACTAATGAGCCCACATACTTCAAAATGGCAGTTTTGGACGTGAGAGAACCGAGAAACTCCAGAAGAGAAGGCGGCTGGCATTATGACTGGCGGTTCTTTAACGACGCTCTCTTCTACCGCAAGGAAGGCTGGACCCTGGCCGAAAGAGACGAGCGAGCACATATTATCCTCGAAAGACTACTTCGGAATTGGAATCGGTTTGCAGAAGAAAAAGGCCTTGTTTCCTGGATCATGCACGGCCCGTTGCTATCGTGGTTTTGGAACGGCATGATGTTTCCATACGATATTGATATTGACATTCAAATGCCGATTTCCGAGTTGGTTAGGCTCGCGAAAAATTTCAACCAAACACTTGTGGTGGAGAACCCGACCGAAGGATATGGGAAATGCCTTATTGATGTTGGTACGTACATCCACAATCGAGAGCGGTCTCAAACCGGGAATCACATTGACGCGCGGTTCATCGACGTTGATTCCGGAATCTACATCGATATCACTGGCTTGTCGAAGTCTGTGTCAAAGCTACCCGAACCCTACAAAAAGAAACCGATTGTACGGAAAACCAACCCCAACGACGAAGTCTACAACGATCGGCGGGTGCATTTCTACACACTCCCCCAACTCCAGCCCCTCCATTATTCTAAGATGGGAGGCGTGCCAATTTATATCCCAAACCAGATCTCAGACCGATTGAGGTGGGAATACGAGCATGGCTTGGACAGGTACGAGTACCGTGGGTGGTATTTCGTGCCCAAGCTACAAATGTGGATCATGAAGGATAAATTGATGGGTCATTTTGCGAAAAATGATTATGTGGACGAGAGAAATAGATTCAAGACGCAGGAATTGGTTGCTCGGGTGAGAGCTATGAGTGACGAGGACGGGCTTCGGCTTCTACAGGATGACGAGATTTTGGCAGAGTATTATCTCACAAGCAAAAGCACAGATTGGCACGAACGTGAGAAATCGTTTCTTTTCACTTCCGAAGGCAATGATAATGTGACTGCTTTGGAGGATCCATCCAGCCGAAGGGCATATGATGACTTGGTGGGTGAAATAGAATTCACGAAGCCGTCTCGAAAGTCGTTGTATGAGTATGAGGTGTTTGATCGGTTGAAACACCACAAATAGGATGAATGAATCAAAAATTCGTCGGTCCTAACGGAAAAAGAGCACAATCTGCAGCTAATTACGGATAAAAACTGGGTTTATATAAAAGAAAGGAAAAAAAAATGCACTTTTCGTAAAATTAGGACGCGCAGTCCAAGTAGTAAAACAAGAGGCAAACACACATATTGGGTTTATCATTTTCAGTCTGGCAAATACACATATTTTTTTTCTCGGCTTATTTCGGTTTGATATCAGTAATGGTTGAAATAGTGAAGAAGGCACAAGATTGGCATCAAATGTAGTAAGCAAAAGAAAAAAAAAATTCCACTTTGCTAGGACAAGTTTCTCTTCTATGTCCCGGAGTTCCACAAATTCCACAGGCCATTTGGGCTTTCTTAGTCGGCAGTGAAGTTCCCTAGATCTGATCGCGAGTCTTCTTGCTTCGGCGATTCGGAGCATTTTCTGCCACCTCAATGAGCTCGAGAGCCTTCTCAAATGAAAGATCACTTTCCTCTGTCTTAATTCTCTTTCGTGACTGTGCACGATTTCTTTCTTGCAATTCGTTGGCCTTTTTTAGGTCACTTATATCCTGCGCGAAAAGTGCCGCTGATTGCAACGCTCTTTTGGAGTAGTCAATTATCTGATCAACAGCTTCAAGCTTCCTGTTTACCGGCACATCAGATTCTTCGGTAATCATTCTGCGTAAAGCTGCCACGGCTGTATCCAATCTCTGAAAATCAGATGGTGTTCTCGGCTCATTTTGATCTTCATGCTCCAGACGCGGGGAAGGCGTATGTAGCTCACTTGTGAGCTTTGACAAGACTCTTTCTGGGCAATCTGGACAATCTGGCCATATTCCAGGATTTCAAATGCAGATATCACGTTGTCTGATTTAAAAACTTTGACTCGCGCATTTGGGTACGCAGCAAGGAAATAAAGTTTGGAATATGATTCACCTGAGCGCGCATCAACTTTTCTATCATTTAATGATACGAGCCCTTCAAAACCGAAAAGCAAACGACATCAAGTGGTTGAAGAATGTGTGATGAATGTGCGGGCATGCAGATTGTGATGATTTTGTTTTCCTTGCAAATTTTCTCGCATTTGGGCGTCAAATGGCTTCCATGCCCGTCGAGGATCAAAAGTCGATAAACTCCTTTTGTCTTTCGCTCAGTGAATGGAAAGAAGGTTTTTTGTAATCAGCGAACTGCGAGCTTATTGTTAGACCATCCGTTTGGACTTACACCCACTCTCCAGCCTGGCAAAGTCCTTCCTTTGTAACATGCGCGAAACAACCTTTTGCCCTTGGGAATCACGAATGAAGGCAAGACCCATCCAGATGCATTTATGCACTCGATTGGGGTGACCCACTCACGATTTACGGGCTGCAAGAGAGGTTTTCGCCCCCTGACACCAGAGCCCATCACCACCTTGATAGTCGCGATCATACCCATGGCAAACCCCGTCTCGTCAAAGTTGTAAATGACATCGCGCTGAATGCCATTGTCCGCGATCACGTTCTGCAAGCGCTCAAACCAATTTTTTTATAATTTTTGGATTTTCACACTTTGCCTTTCTGTAATTATAAGCCCTAGACAACCCGCTTATAAGCTCTGGACGCCTTTTGATGTACTTGTGGACCCAGTTTTTACCTACTTTCAGGACGCGCTTAGACCTACGCGCCGCGAGTAGAATGTCCGCCATCGCTTGCACATCTGAAGGACGGGGCGGGAGCAACTGAGCGCTCCAACTGAGTACCCAATCAGTAGACTTTCCTCTTCCAGAATCGACAATTTATGATTGCTGTCACGTCTGAGAGCAAATTTCGTGCGACCCTTGATTCTGTCTGAAAGAGTCAGACACGGAACATCAAAATTCTTCGCTGCTTGACGAATAGACTCGACTTAACTATATTTTAAAGCTTGTATGACTAATACAAGCCTCCCCTCTTGTCAGACCATATTTTTTCCGGAATTCTGGCTTTTTTTCGCTTCATGGTGGACAAAAGAAAGAAAGTAGCAAGTTAACTATCTAGACGCGTCGCGTTTTTGGTGGCCGGCCAGGTGCGGAATTACGTTAAAGTATTTTCAGAAAACAACGGAAAAAAATTCGCTAGCTTGGTCCATGCCGAATTCTTTTTGTTCCCACAATGGTAAATGTCCGCGCAGCGATAAGAACGTCTACATAACCTAAATTGTCGTTAAAATGCCAAATGTCTCCACGGGTATATATACCTATCTTACGGTTTGTTGTGACTATAAATAGTGGAGCAGTGTTGCCCAGTAATTAGTAATTAGTATCAGTCAGTGTTGCCGGTAATAAGTTTTTCCCGCGCTTTTAGTAATTGGGCAAATATATTATATTTATATTTGCGAATTCTATGAATATGAATATGCCTCAAATCACGAAAAATAATTTTTTCACGAAATATATGAGTAATTCAGTATAATTTTTGCTCTGCGGAATATATAATAGATATGTTTGGAATATATAAGGCACTTTTAGGCATTTTTATGCTAAATTTCACACGTCCCGAAGGCAAGAGTTTCAATCCAACAAAGGAAAGACTCAACGAGAAGACGCACACCCGGAATTGAAGGATTTGATCATCAAGACGAGAAAGTTGCCCAAAACTGTCCGCAGCATCGTTATTTGCACAATTCCTTTTTGGAAGTTGTCGCCGATCGCAAGCGTGATGAAGGACGAGCGGCGGAGCCAGAAAAGCTTATGAAAAGCAATGACACTCGGGGGCTACCAACTTACAACATGGTCGATCGATTCATTTATCTCGGACAGAAAATCACTGAGCTTTTGACGAGAACAAGTCGTTTGTCTGAAGCTAGACGCAAGACACTTGAGCTCAAGGTCTTCAACATCTCCAATGAAGAGTGGAGCTATTTACCAACTTTTCGTGATATACTTCGGATTTTTCGGGAAGCTACACTCGCCTTGTAAGCTCACAAAAGCTTGACAGTCAGTTTCACAATCCCTTATGTTCATGGGATTTTGGAGGAGCTTGAGGACAGGCAAACTAAAGGTATTGAGAGTAGCAACCCTCTTATCGCATTAGGCCAAGAGAAGGCGCGAGAGATATTGCTTTCTTACTATCCCATAGATGGTGAAGACATCAGTTCGATCAAGAATCTTTACCTTGCCTCAGTATTCGATCCTCGGTTGAAATTGGATGTGTTCAAGGAGCTTGGCTACTCTCATTCGGTCTTGGGTAAAATCAAGGATTATTTATATCAATTTTTAGACGAGTATAAGCGGCATCTTGATGTTGTGGAGACGACAGGATCTAATTACACTGGTGCACGAAGGGGAGAATCTGACTTCAATCAAACAAATCAAGAGTCGAGGAGTATGCGCGAGAGCGTCTTCTGTCGTGACAGGTCTGGGCGATCAGACGAGATAAAGGCATATCTCTCTGAGGAAAGAGAGCACGGCGATGAAAATGTTGGCACTTTTTATGAAAGTCGAAAGAGGGCCTTTTCCGTGCTCTATCTAATGGCAAGAGACTTTTTGGCCACGCCTGCCATGTCCGCGCCTTGTGAATCTTTATTCTCCCGATTGAAGAATGTGGTAACAAAAAAACGAAACCGCTTGAGCTCAAACACAATTAAGAATTTGGCAGTTCTCAAATCCCTAGGCGTGATATTAGACGAGGCTGAGACAATCTTCGACGAAGAAGACGAGGTGGTAGAAGTTGGCGAAGATGAAGGAACCACTGATCGTTTACAGGACATAGAATCGGTTGGGCAAAGTGATCATGACTGTAACGACGACGACGATGACCTGTGGGGAATTCTTGGAACAGTTTAAACTCAGGCCGCTAAATACTCACAAAGTAAGTTTCAAAGGCTAGAAACAAGAGACGTAGACTGCGAATTTTGACTGATGCATGTGTGTGAAATACAATGTAGCATATCAAATGAGACCCGAGTAGCCTCGCCATGGTCAAGGTGAACGTTCAAGAGCACACTCATGGTCTAGAACATAAGCACTGAGTCCCTCCAATAAGGCGATATATTTCAACATAGTAATTATATATTCCATATTTACATTATAAATATAATGATAAATATATAAGGAAATTTTTGAAATATATAATAATATTGAAATATAATATTTTTCGCATAGTTATTGCAACACTGATTAGTATTTCCGCGCCAAATACTAATACTAGTATTTCCGGTTAGTAACCGTTTACTAGTAATCAAAACTCGAATTACTAGTAAGCAAAATTCGTAATTAGTACTTAGTATTTAAAGATTGCTTAACAGTTTTAAAGTAGACCCCGTGTGGTACGATGCCTCGGAAAAACTACACACAAAGCTGTCATAAGAACAAGGAAGTACTTTTAGCATTTGCCACGAGTTCCTCAAATAGAGAAGCGAATAGCACGAACACTGTCCTGAATGGTTGTTGTACAATCATTAGCTAGGTCGAGGTGGCTGTCAGCGCTTTTGGTTGCAAACGAGGAATATTCAAAAGGCATTTATGAATATATCTTCTTTGTGACGCATGTAATATCGTGCTTACGAGATTTACATTGTGCGATTCCGTAGTTGTGCTCAGATTGTCATTTGTCAGCGTCTGAACTCCCGCTGAATGCCCTCGAATTTCACGAGATCCACGACTTTCAGCAAGTCTCGACTATCATTGCAAAGCAAGCATGAGAAGGGAAATAGGCTCCGACTGTAAACTCTTGTACAAGGTAGTCTTCAATTTTCTTTAACTTCGACCAAAAGTACGTGATTGGGCACTTCGTCCGTGTTGCTCGTTGTTTAAACCTGAATCTGGTTTCTGGAAATGAAACAGCACATGCGTTTGCTATTGTTGTCGGCACCCTCGTACTATACTATACTTGCATCTCCGGACTTACGAAAGCATCTTCTCTCTAGGGATTTATTGTAAAGATAACTCTCTTTGTACATACGAGAAGCGGAACGGAGATCGCCAGACTACCCTTCGCGATGACAACGCCACCACTGATATGAGCCAGCCATGTGAGCTTGTAGCAAAGTCGAACGTTTTGAGTACTTGAATGGTCTGCCATACACTGCAGTTTGTCGTCTAAAAGAGCCCCATATCAAGCAGTTTTGCGGAAAGATCGATAGCAGCTCAGGTCAAGTCTCACTTTTGAAGACTGTCATGAACGAAAGTCTGCTTTCTGCAGGAGAAAGACTTGTATGCTGCACTGGGATATCAGAGCTAGTCAAGCCTAGCGCATCGAATTGAAGATTTAATGATATTCAGCACGTAATCAAATCTAGGAATTCATGTTCTTTCTGCTATGACTTGAAGGACTTACTCGGTTGAACCTCAATTTTCGGCAGCGTTCAACACTTTTTTGCAGACAGAATGAATTGAAAGAGCTTCTACCGCTCGAGATTTTTCTTTTCTCTTTTACTACGCTATGATTGTCATTGCATGTCTATTATCTCGAACGACACTTTTGTCCAAAAAATCCTGAGCCAATTGACCTCACTATTCGAGAGCTCAATCATGGGAATTACTAAGATCTTAGTAACAAGTATTAGTATTAACGATTAGTATTTCAATCTCCAAATACTAGTATTAGTAACAAAAACCAAATACGAATTACTAAAGTAATTCAAAAAAGTCGCGCACCCCCCTCAAATACTAAAAGTGTGCAACACTTTAGTGGAGTACCCTTTGCACGAGATTACACGTCGCATCAATCTATCAATTATCGTTAAGTGGCAAACATAACTAATTGCGCCATTTGGCTACAGCACTTAGTCATCCCACGGGCGACAATGTGTGTCGAAATGTGTGTCGAAATGTCGACAAAATGCCACAATACGTAAGTGCTGAACAGGCTATGGGCTTTTGTAATCCACTCGCCTGAGGAACAAAACAAGTTAATTGACTCAATTCGAGTCACAGTCTTAAATTACGCTCGCTGAATAAGAGTCATGACTAATGGAAGACTTCAATGTTGCTTCTCCTTCGGGGCATTTCGTTGAAAATCCGATAGACCCACTTTTCAAGTGATAGACATTGGCGTTAAGACTGGCACTTTCAACACTCAACGGGAAATGAGTAATTTGTCGTCCCTGGACTTTGTGATTATTTCCTCGATCTGTGGGCTACAGTCTTTTCGAAGGTAGAATTTCTATTTGAAGATCTTCCGGAAAACGAAACACTTGTATCTTCGTAAAGGCAATGCAGAAGTGATGTAGTCAAATAATGCAATTAACTAGCGATATGTGCCACTCAATGATAATTGATCAATTGATGCGACATAAATTCTCGCGCAAAGGGTATTCCACCACTATGTAAAGTCACAACAAACTGCAAAATAGGTGAAGCTATCTCGTAAAGACATTTTGCATTTTAACAACAATTTAGGTTATGTAGACGTTCTCATCGCCGCGTGGTCATTTACCATTTCACGTGTTCTAATATTGTGGGAACAAAAAGAATTCGGCATGGACCAAGCTAGCGAGCTTTTTTCCGTTGTTTTCTGAAAATACTTTATATCTGTCAGTTATACAAGACAGAGAAGAGAAGCAGTCTAAAGAGGAAACACTAAAGATTTACACTTTTTGGGAAAGTCAGGTAGAAGTTCAGGCAAAAAACAAAAGAGAACACAATTATGGTGGGCCCTTGATCTATCTGATGATTTGCGAATGTGTGTTGAACTGCGTCAGTCGTTCCCACTCCTGAGTAACCATTGCTTGATGAAAGATGCATTGTGCAGAACAAATAGAAGAACAAAATGGCAACTTTTGACTGGAAGTCGTGAGCTAAAGGCGTAGTATACATATTTTCCAAGCGTCTTTTCGACTTTTTTGTGAAGAAACACTGTTGCTACAACACCGCATATTCTTGTACCTACTCAGAGGGGAGCAGCGTGCACTGACTGAAGTAGAAAAGCAGAATAAATTCACTTGAGGGTCTACCTGGCAATTTTACAGTCACGCGTACCGAAATAAAAACATTCGTGTGCAGAATACGATAATTATGAACAAGTCGGGGACACAATAAGCACTTGCCCCATTATCGCATGCTACGCACCCCGGCATGCTCTAGATATCCCACACCCGTACATCCTGGAGTATAGGGTCCTCTCAAAGGCAAATTTAGCCATCTAACATTGGCACAATAAAGCCTTTCCATGTCCGGCCATTAAAGATTAACCCTTGTTTTTAAAAACAACTATACTACTAGCGAATTGCTTCGTTCCGTGCCGGTTTTCCTTCCACCTCTTGGTATGAAAGTCCTGCACATAGCCCGAAAATCCTGTGGCATGCGTGAGTCGTCGGGGGCCACAGATCAGATGATCGTGGGGATGGAAAAAAGAAAGTATGCGGCTCATCATCCACGGCTGACTTCATTGCTAGAAAAAAAAAAAACACCAACCACCCAATTCAGCCATGATTTCATCCTTACTCATTGCAGGGTTTCTTTTCATAAATTTTAGTCTAGAAAATTCCTTAAATTTGAATGAAATTCTAATTTTCTGGTCACGGCCATCAGTTTTCTCTTCACACAAGCAAAACTCACGTGTTTTCTGTCTAGTTCTAGATTCGGCCCCTATTCATATGAGTGAGACCTGCACACGCATCAAACGTTGGCAATTGGCCTTAAAATTCCTTTTACTACATACGTCACTCATTGCTTATAAACTTAAAATACGGCCTGTTATATATACTTTTGCCATCAAACAGTCTAATTCCAGATTGTGTCATTCACTCATCTACAAAAAAAAGGGGTTTTCTTGTCGTCATTTCACATACTCATGGCAATAACCGTGACCACGCTTTGAGAATCATACTGGCCTTGATTGAGACTCATCAGGCTATTCCAACTACGAGCGTACATCATCATAAACGTCGATAATTGTTTGAAATCTATACTTGCCGATATCAGATCGACTACGGCTTGGCAAAACCCTCGAAAAAGCTGCAAAAAGGCGCTGTTCTCACACTATCGATAAAGCATGTCCTCTACAAAGATAGAAACAGCCGCCAGCGGCTCGCAGGCTGAGCTCCGCAACCGGCTTCAAAAGGGAGGCGTCAAAAATCTCACTGACTCACTGAGTTCTACCAAAAACAGATCCGCAGAAGAGATTTTGATCGAAAAGCTCGACGCGTTTCTATCGTCGATCGAACAAAGACTAGAGCGGTTCGACCAGTACTTCAAGATTTCCGGAGACGTACTTCTTGAGGACAAAGAGCCCGAAGGGGAACCCGCAGTCAATCTTCTGCATTCACGCCGCTCGAGCTCGGCGTCTTTACTGTCCTTGAAACTGTTTTCCATGTATAACCTAAACAAGGTGTATGAACAGCTCAGCTCAGTCAAGGACCAGGTGTTGAAAACATCTGTGTTGAATTTGGAGTATCTCTATAAAGCACTAGATGATAAGTACACCGATCTTTTTAACCCAGATGGCGAAAACGAGCCGTTGTCCACGTATATGGAATCACTTAGCAACAACCGCGAGATACTCACGAACAAAATCATCACCAACTTGAATTTTTTCGAGCAAAAACTCTCACACATTGATGCACTCATCAAAAGCAAGACGCCCCAGGCGACTCCCAATTATGACGAGGACGCCAAGTTCAATCGGTACCGGTTTTTCAACTTCAATCGCGCACTAAAAGCGGCTCAGAATGGGTACTTACATTACTATCAGCTACCGCTTTCATGGCGCGAGAATAGGTACATTATATACGGGTACAGGTTCAACTTGAGCCACCAAGAGATGTGGAAACTGATGCTTCACTTTAATCACAATGAGCTGGCCAATATCTGGACCCACGTGCTTGGTGCGCTAACAATGTGTTACTTCGGCTTAGTGCATTTCCCTGCCACTGAAGTTTATGCCAAAAACTCGCGCATGGGGAATGCCATGATGTTTATATTCATCGCCGCAGCGCTCGAGTGTCTCATCAGCTCGGTGTTATGGCACACGTACCTGTGTTTTGCGCAAATCAAGATCCGCAACCGGTTTGCCTGTGTGGACTATACCGGCATTACCGTGTTGATCACGTGCCTGGTGATAGCCGCCGAGTACTGCGCCTTGTACAATTACGCCAAATTGCTCTACTCTTTCATGGCCGTGCTGATTCTTGCAGGCCTTGCCGGGTTCCTTTTCAACTGGCTGCCATATTTCGACCGGCCAGATTGCCGCCCGATTCGTATCGGTTTTTTCGTTTCGCTTGCGTTTTTGGGCGGCCTCACGTTTTTGTGCAAATGGCACTACGAGGGCCTTGCGACCGCGTTCTATTTCTACTTCCCGTTAGTGTACAAACTGTTTGTATGGTATTGGGCGGGTGTTGTGTTTTACGGAGGATTAATTCCAGAGAGGTGGAGGTACGACATTATCATCAACGAGGACGACACGTGTGGCCACGACCATAGTGCGCTGGATGTGCTTTTTGGCAATATTGAGCATAGCGGTGAGGAGGAACTAAAAGAGGTGAAAGAACGCATGGCCAGTCAGTGTGCCGTGCACAGTCATCAACCCCATGGCTGTCACCATCACGTGACCGAGACCGACCCGTGCACCTCGGATCAAGCGAGCGCTGCTGCTACATGCGATGCTGGCCCCGGAGAGAGTGGTGGAGATGGCCAGCCCTGCGCGCCGTGCACCTGCGTACAGGCGACGCTCGATGACCACACTATGCAGCAGAACGACATTTTAAAGAAGCACTTTCCCGAGGTTCCTATGCGCACACCCTACCACCGAGACTTTTTTTCGTTGTGGTGGGTCGACTACATTTTTCAAAGTCATAACATCTGGCACGTTTTTGTCGTCTTGGGTGTAGTAGGCCACTACTTCAGTCTTTTGGGAATGTATGAGGCGATACACACACAGCAGCAACTCGCTTGATTTCAGTGAAGTTCAAATTTTTTCCTGTGTGCAGGAAAGTCTTCGAATGCCATCCCGAGACATAGTTGTGTGCAGGCTACGTCAATAATGCGCTGTTGCTACGGCACACGATGGGGTGACACTATGTTAAAGGTGCAGCTCTCAGGGCATCGTTGCTGCGAGAATTTCAAAAAGGCGAATATGTAAATACGACACTCTGTTTCCTGCCAAATGCGAAAGCTCGCCATCTATTTTACTTCCTACAAGTTGGGCCAGGTATCCCTCGGGTGATGAAACGGAACAAAGACCAAAAAGTTTGCTTTCAGGAATAATGTCACAGTGTTTAGTTTCGCATCGTGTATCGTAGCAACAGCGCATCATTGATGCGGTCATGGACCAGGATTGATGTGGCTGCCCAGAAATTCTTTTGCTTTGTATTGCATTAGCGCTTGCCTACATCCGCCCTTTCCAAGAAATTTTGGCATGCCACGAAAGCCTTCTACCAGCTGACTCATAGCGTCTGTGCAGGGAAGTGTCTCTCTTGTCAGAATGAAAAGCCCTGAACAACGAGTCAAACGTAGTCGCTAACCTGAATTCGGGCTTTGTTTTCACAGTTTTCTCGACGCTAAGTTTTAGGTACGTTCCATCCTTCTGTGTATCTGACAATTTTCGAAAAAGGAAAGTGACGTGGTCAGATTGTAACGCGCAATCCAAACTAGGTAGACGGCGCGAATCTCCGGACGGGCTGGCATTACTCTGACCTTTCTGTTGCCAGAGTTGAAGAAGCGGTAGGTGAGGAAAGTACAGCCTTTCGGGCGATGACAACCCAATTAGAATTTCATGTGAGGAGTGCTAATCCGGGTTACACAAACTTTTGAGCTTTCGCCGTGCCAATGACGCTGGCTGGCGTCTAACGACGACATTACGTGCATGACCAGTATGTAGAAACACCCGTATGTACACGCTCAAACAAGACGGAAAAAAAATAAACATTTTTTCACTGGTCGGCATCTCACATTCGCGCGTGCGACTTTTACGCCAGAGCAATCGTGAAATTTGGCCCAGCAATGGATATCATGTTCGTGCTCATTATTGTAGCAATAAAAAGTTAATGGATCCTTTATTCTGCTCCAGACTCAGATCGAATGCTGCTGCAACCCATGCCTTTCACGTGCACTTTATTCGTGAAGTCGCTGGCTGAATATCGTTGTAGTTGGGATAGTCATCCCTCGGAATCTGAAGGCTGGTATGCAGGCGCGTCACCGCTCTCGAGATGATATGCAGATGAATGCGTCATTACATAATGGTGCACCT
The DNA here is from genome assembly GCA_030556465.1 of Metschnikowia picachoensis. Classification (NCBI taxonomy): domain Eukaryota; kingdom Fungi; phylum Ascomycota; class Pichiomycetes; order Serinales; family Metschnikowiaceae; genus Metschnikowia; species Metschnikowia picachoensis. The sequence goes on from JAKTUB010000087.1 coordinate 21,509, forward strand.
GCAATGTTTGCCGTGCCATCCCTATCTGTTACATGACGGATGCAATTCAGGCTCTGGCAAAAATCACTAGGTATTTATAGCAGCGCATTCCCCCTCCCCAATACCCTGTAGATCGTATTGTTTCTGTATTTTGACGCAATGGGTTTAATCGACAGAACTGCACATTTCGGTCTTGAGGGCAGACCCCTCAGACTCATGGTCACTGTTATTGCCGTGACCGGTTTTTCCCTTTTCGGATATGATCAGGGTTTGATGGCCGGTATTATTACTGGTGACCAATTTAACGACGAATTTCCCCCTACAAAAGGCCAGACCCATCATGCCACCGTGATCCAAGGTGCTGTGACTGCCTGTTATGAGTTAGGATGCTTTTTCGGTGCGTTGTTTGCACTTTTCCGTGGTGATGCCTACGGTAGAAAGCCCATGGTTTGGACTGGATCGCTTATCATCATTTTGGGCACTGTCATTTCCGTCACTGCTTATAAAGAGCACTGGGGCTTGGGCCAGTTTGTTGTCGGCAGAGTCATTACCGGTGTAGGTAATGGTCTCAACACAGCCACGATTCCTGTGTGGCAATCTGAGATGTCACGTGCTGAGAACAGAGGCCGGTTGGTGAATTTGGAAGGTTCCGTTGTTGCCGTCGGCACGTTTGTTGCTTACTGGTTGGACTTTGGCCTCTCATACGTGGACAGTTCCGTGCAATGGCGGTTCCCTGTGGCTTTCCAGATCTTTTTCGCTGCAATTTTGTTCTTTGGAATGATGAACTTGCCCGAGTCGCCCAGATGGTTAGTGTCGAAGGACAGAAAGGAGGAGGCCATGTACATTTTGGGCAAGTTGAATGCAGTCCCAGCAGACTCTGATGAGGTTTATGCCGAAATCACTGTGGTGCAAGAAGCCGTCAACAGATTCTCAAGATCTCAAGTGGGTTTCAAGGATTTGTTCTCTGGCGGCAAGACGCAGCATTTCCAGAGAATGGCAATTGGTTCATCGACGCAGTTCTTCCAGCAATTCACCGGTTGCAATGCTGCTATCTACTACTCTACTGTTTTGTTTGAAACCACGATTTTCGACGGTCAAAGAAGATTGTCGTTGGTTCTCGGTGGTGTCTTCGCCACGGTCTATGCTCTTTCAACAATCCCCTCATTTTTCTTAATCGACACTTTTGGCAGAAGAAACTTGTTTTTACTCGGAGCCTTGGGTCAGGCCATTTCCTTTACGATCTCGTTTGCTTGCTTGGTGCACCCTACTACGCAAAATGCTAAAGGTGCGGCCGTTGGTATTTTCTTGTTTATCTCCTTCTTCGGTTTCACGATCTTGCCTTTGCCATGGATCTACCCTCCTGAGATCAACCCAATGAGAACCAGAACCGTGGCCACCGCTATTTCCACATGCACAAATTGGATTTGTAACTTCGGTGTGGTGATGTTCACGCCTATCTTCATGAACACCTCAGCTTGGGGCGCATACCTTTTCTTTGCCGTGATGAACTACCTCTTCGTGCCAGTGATTTTCTTCTTCTACCCTGAGACTGCAGGCAGAACATTGGAGGAAATTGACATCATCTTTGCCAAGGCCCATGTCGACGGCACCCAGCCATGGAGAGTCGCGGCCACGTTGCCTAAACTCTCATTGAAGGAGGTGCAGGAACACGGTACTCAATTGGGTCTTTACGACAACGATTTTGAGAAGGAAGGTTTCGACGTCAAGGAAGACGTTTCTTCCAACACTTCTTCCGACAGAGCCGACGAAGGCATCTTGTCCTCTGGCCAGCAGAATACCCCTGCTGGCGTCTAATGCCCTAAATGCCCTTTACATATCCTTAATTTATTACTAGAATATTCTGATGTATACTTCAGGCTGTTTTTTTTTTTTCTTTTTTGCCTTTTTCGCGCTAGCTCAACATTTCCACCTTACGTCTTGAACATCGCCTGCGTTATTTTAACGCACGATTTATGATTCAAGAAGGTGACATGAGAGAAAAGATAAAAATATGCGAGTGCTTTTTGAGACAGTTTTATGTTATTAGGGGCAACCTGTTAAAAATGTAATTACGTTGGCTTATCGAATGATCCATCTCTGTGAACCGGTAGGACTCTTTGTTGGTGTTTGGTCGTATGATGTTAGTGCTTAGACCACCTTTCATAAAGAGGTAAGGCTCAGGCAAATTTGAACTCTGTTAAGCCTAAAACCCGTAGATTATAAAAACGTATCCAGCGCCAACCGACCTGATCATGTGCTTGCGCATGCAAATAACAATTAAGCCAGACCAATCACATTATGTTTGAGATTGTAGTAATATCAAGGACTGGATAAAAACTAGGCCGCAGAAGCTGTACTAGCCCTAAAAAGTACATTACAAATTCTTACCAGCTAGCAGCTCCTAGAACTGTAGTGGATATTACAAAGATCTTCAATTGCAACGACGAGGTTGGTGGCAAAGTCACCGTTCCTGAAATATACTCCGCTTTCAAACATCGATCTGGCGAGATCCTTCCATGTGACACCTAAAGCGCCATTTGTAGAGTGCAATCTGTAGGCCCCACTAAAACCCGCCGGCGATCTCACCACTCCAAAAAAACGTTTTACTTCAAATGAATGACGGTGGTTAAGAAAAGCTACATGAAGGGGGAACGTTTGACGTAGGTGGAGTGTGGGGTAAAGGGAGGCACAAGAATCAAGCTCGTGCGGAGATTGGGTATATGGCCTTCGCGCCTAACACCGATTACTACATACAATAGCGAATCATCGGCCAAGGGCAGCAGGCATGCTAACAATGGACTAACGCGGGCATGCACACTTAACAAGATCCGAACGCTTTGATCTATAAAAAAAATGAAAAAAAAAAGGGAAAAAAAAGAAAAATTGAAGAACAACAAAAAATAAGCAAAAGAAAATCAAAAGAAAAAACCCCCGAGATACCACAGATCTAAAAATCACATGCGCCGAAGTGCATTTGAAGCTATTTTTCTATATTATTTTGCCCGTGATGTTCTCGTGGCTCGTTCCCCACAGAGCACATCGGAGCTTTTTTACGGCTCGGCCCCGAGCACGTTCCGCCATATTTCCTGCATACACGTCGACCCTGACCTCAACTTTTTGTTTCGTTTCTTTCTTTTTCATCTATTTCCCCTGTCAGATAAAAAATAGGGGGAATTATGGCGTGTAATGCCCAGTAGTCATTCTTGACCCTTTCTTGTATCCCAGTTGGCCAGTTCATATAATTAGTCAGATCAAATCTAATTGTAAATCTTTTGTCAACCTTCACACAGTTTGTCTAGCATTGTCTTTGCGGTGCAAACTTTCACATTGTTGTCTGTTTGGGTGACGTCCCCGTGATACTGCAGCCGAAGCCTCGCTACGCGACCAAATCTGAATTAAACGCCAAAAACGCCGCCCGCCGCACGTGCCCGCGATCTCAAGGTCAGGCAGATTTTCTCTCCGTACCAGTCACTCCTATCTCATCCAAGTTTGGTTTTGCTTTAATTGCGATCAGACTTTGGAGTTCACAAAGAGCTTGAATAGGAGTTGGTTTTCATCAACCAACTTCTCATTGCAACACCTGTTTTGCGGGGCTCAAGATGGACCCTGCTCCAAACGCCGTGACAGGCGCACCGGTTATGTCTCCATATGGCGATGCCAAATCGCACGGCAATTTACACAAATCCTTGGTTACTAGAGACGAGGCGATAGTAAAGACCAAGGATGCACACGTCATGTCCAGATCGGGCAGCTACGCCGACGGGAACGGCGAAAAGTCAGACATGACCGTGCTTGCAGATGGGAATGTCATGAAAGTGCAGAAATCCCGCCAGCGGAAAGTATTCAGCTGCGTGGCATGTCACACCAAGAAAATCAAGTGTTCAAGAGACCACCCGATCTGTCAGAATTGCCTGAAAACAAGCGTCGAATGCAAGTATTACGCGAACAAACGCGTCAGCAGAGGTGGCCGTCGCAAGCTGAAGGATGAGTCTACTGAAAAGGCCGAAGCGCAGGCGGATCGAGGATACAACGAGAATAAGGAAAGTACAAACGCATACATTGCACATTTACAGGACTCGCGCGGCAAAATTAATGAGGTCTCGACAGATTTACAGTCCTCTCCACATGACTCCACCAGAATGTCTCGAACCACTTCGGGGTACCTGCACACGTCAGGCCCCGATTCCTTGAATCATGATGGATCAATTGCTGATCTCACCTCATATTCGGGATCCCTGCTCACGCCGGAAATTAACTCAAAATTGCCGGGATTCACCGAAAACGGCTTCACGTCCATGACCGGAGCTAAAATGCTGGGTCCCAATACCACTTTACGTGCCCCTGAACCTTGTCTGGCCCACAATGAGAATGCTGAATATCCGAATATCCCGAGACTGCACCATGTTCCGTCCACGGATTCTGTCAGTAAGATGACCAGCAAGTTGTTTCAGCCCAGCTACACTACTAATCCTGGCGAAGAGCATTTTTCTCTGGAAATGGGGCCCATGTGTTTCACGCCTCTCCAGGAGATCGCATTGGCCAATGGCATGAAATCCCCGCCGCTAAACATCTGCGTGAGCGGCAAAAATGGGGACTTTGAACGAGTTCCTGCCGACTTTGGCTTTCCACAAAATCTGCAGACTTACAACAGTGGGCCTCCAGCGCCTGATAAACAAAATTTACTATATGCTTCATTTGCAAACGTCCTCGACAGCCCTAGCGCAGCAAGGCCAGCTCTCGTCCCGAACCCGCTGGCGACGCGTACCACGTCATTTCTGTCCACACAAGAAATATCACTCAACCCATACACGTCGAATCCAGCCACCACAGTCAACTTTTTGTACGGCACAAACGTGAACTACCACAACGGGGACATTTTGCTGTCTTTATTAGAACACCTACCGACAAAAGAGCGCTCTTTTGAGCTAGTGAAACGGTATTTGCATTCCGTACATGAACTTCTTCCTATTTTGGTCAATGTGCTGGAGTTTGTTGCAGAACACGATCGATTTTGGACTCAAATTCATAAGAGGCCTTCCTCGCAAAAGCAACCCGAGAATTTCGATTTACTTCTGTTCTATACGCTTTATTTCCCTGTTGTGTATGCATCCACGATATCTGAGTTTGAAGAGTACGATAATCTACTACTAAACCAGGACATTGACAAGTATTTGAAGGCTTTCAATAAGATCTGCCAACATCACAACTATCCACATGGGCTTAAATCGATTTCGCTTCTATTAGGAAACGTGATCATTCAGTCCACTTCGCCAAACCCATCAACAATGGAGATGTCGCAGATTATAAGATATGCAAAGTTTTTGCAGCTTCATAAAGATCCTGTCAAGACACTCAGAATCAAAAACTGGAAAGTTGTTGGGTTTCGGAGGAAGTTGTGGTGGGTGATATTTGGGCTTGATGCGATCAGCAGTCATAATTCCTGCTTGCCACCAGTTTCCCGGTTTAGTGATTTCAACGTGGAGATCCCCGAGCATCATGACCCCATTGTCAGCGAAGATGGCACGGTGGTAGGAAAGAAATTGAACGTGTCGACCTTAGCGATGTCCGTGAAATTCCACTTCGACATCATTTTGAGCGATTTGGCTTATCAGTTGCACAACGGGCTTGCGACAAACATTTCTAGCGTGGAAATCAACACAATCCGAAGCCAGATTTCCTCTTTGTTTGTTTACATTCATCAAGCAGTCCTGGAGATAAATACACACTACAAGAAATACCCTCCCAGGACAGTAACTGAGATGAACATGTTTGGTTTCGTGAAGCATCATTCATGGAGTTTTGCTGACAGGGCATTGATGCTTCTACACAAGAAGATACTCCTCTTCGATCGCGGGGAAAAGGATAGCGACTCTTACCACATGACTTCCTGGAGCAGACGGAGCGGAACATTATCTTTGAGTGAATATGAAGACACTTTTGGTCGCATACCCGAGGCTAACATCATCAAGAACTTTCACGAATCATCGGTTGGTCTTCTCCAATTTAGCCAAGCCAAGACATTCTCGTACGACGACTTGCATACCAACTTAATGCCCTCTATCTTGCATAACTTGAACGACTTCTTAAAGTACAACGATTTCATCAAGTTTGGCAAGTTCAACTGGTACGTCAAGCGGACTATTCCACTCGACTCCATAATATTGCTTTTCGTGATTATGAGTGCCAAGCTCAAGTATGAGTACATGGGGGCTGATGAATTGGTCTTGTACGTCAAGTTGGTGAACAAAACCTTGTTCATACTCAACAGAAAGTACTTCAAAAATGAAAAATATAAACGGATGCTATCCTTGACAAATACCACGTGGGAGTACATCTTGAAGAAGTATAATGTCTTGCAACGTGTGATGCCGACAAAAGGCACTACGAGCGGAAGCGTTGTGGAATTCTTAGACCATCAGGTAGCTGGGATTCTGAATATGGGCGAACTCTTTACTATTATGGATGTTCCTCAGCCAGCCATGGTTGTAGATGGGAAAACACTTATGCCGCCGCATGAAGAAGATGACTCTTTTTTCAATCGGGAGATTTCGAACAAAAGGCAAAAAGACGCATTTGAGTATCATTCTCCAATGAGAATGAGCCCTCGTCACAGTGTCGACGACATATCTCCGCTGGCTGAAGATGAAGCTACCGAGGAAGAAAAGCAGATGAGGAAAACGGAATTGTTGCACTTGGAACATAAAATTTATTACGATTTGCGGAACAACTTCGTGGACATCAACGATTATTGCACGTTATACTCGTCCTTGGAAAATGTCCTTCACGCGCTCATGGATTACGTCAACGACAAGTGATTCCGGGCGAATTTGATCTCGCTGGTTATCTTGCATTTTAATGAATTCAATTCTTACTATCGCGCAGAGCCTTTTTGCCCCTTTTCTTGCATTTGTTGTCATTTCGATCATGCTCAATTTGGACCGCAAGGCGTCCATTGTTTCAGTGAAATGCTGCTAACTTTAATAGACTCGTTACTTTTGAAAAAAACAACCTTTGTACGCGTCTTCGTCCTATGTCTGCAAATTACGAAGAAGTGCACTTTGCCGCATTGATGGTGTCATTTTGCTTGGCTCTTCCTTCTGGAAATACGCTTAGTGAGTCGATGTTTTTGATAGTACGCCCCAATTTATCTGAGGCCCGAACAACGACTTTCAGCACTTTTAGTTTCAATGTAAGATCGCCATTGATAACTACAACGGGGTTTGGCTCCACATATGTGCTTTCATAATAGTTTTCAGAGTCTATCTTGAAAATTGGGTAATCTTGAGGGAGAAAAGCCATTCACTTTCGGTGGCAAGTACACGCCTCCCACAACACGATCAAAAAGACCTCATTTTGCGATACTTGGTGATGAGTGTGTATCTATTTGAACACAGCTACCAATCGGCGTATGAAGTGTGGTTGCCCATGATAAGTCAAGCAATGGTAGAAAAGAATTGAAGAGCATTTGCCTGCCGATAGAGATTTATTCAATCAGGCACATTCCCTCCAAAAATATAAGCCCGCCTAAAAAATTCAGCGCCATATATATGCGTGATTCTCATCAATCCTTGCAACTACGGTGAAAGAAGCGGTTATAGTATTTGGACAATGAAGCATCTAGCACAATGAATGAATTCATGCTTGCAGATTCTCATGACGCAAATCGATTAAGAGTTTGGCATCACGTATGGTCCTAGAAGGTCTGAGAGTGACATATTTTAACTCCTTTTCCTGAAATACTGAACGATCAATCTTGTGGACCGTCATTCACGCTTTTTGCAATCGCTTTAATCATTTCATGGGCAAGTGAAGAATACAACTAGCCGCGATTGCATATGCACCTCGTAAACAAAGAAAGGCAGCTCTGCACAACAATAAAGTCGTGTTGACATTTATTTATATATATGTTATTTTTTTCTTTTTCTTTTCAGACACAAAATGAACGAACTGCTTCATTGTATTGCTAACAACAATGTCCTCAAATAATGGCACGTCGCCCTATAGAAGAATGGAGGGCACATTGTCTATATAAAGTCGACACGTAACAAAAAGGTTTTTTTTTCTGGGATATCAGATATACCTTCTCTGAGTTCACATAATATTCAGAAAAATAGAGAAATAAAAAAGAGAAAAAAATCATCGCACATACAATAGATCTTATTCTTGACGCCAAGTAGGATGCGGTACAACAATGCATCACAATGCAAGAAAGACACAATTGAAATTGGGACTGATGTGGTCAAATTACCCAGCGTGTTGCCACTCAGCAAATGGTCACGTATATGTACAACATTTGGCCGGCGCAAATCGACACAACCAATTTAGGCATCTCAGTCGTGTTTCTGAAGCAACTGTGCATTACCGCATGCTGTGAAAAATCTTCGGTGATAAAGCCACAAAATCATTTTGGCCATTACCATTAACTTTCACATGGTAAACATCTGTTCACAGCACAGAAAGCTGACTGCGTGAATACACCAAAACATTCTGTGATCTGTCTGGCAATTACCGGAGATCATGGCCATCGTATGTAACAAACATGGCAGGACAGGCAGCCAATACACGTCAGATCACCACACTCTGCCCCTTCTAATCCACAATTATCACATCTGCTTGGATTTTTCTTTCCCTCGGGGTCGGGGAAGACTCACGCCGAGGCAAGTGTTTTGATCCTCTTATATTTCCTGACTGTTCTGCACCACGAAACCTTGATTCTTCATCAGATGTGTTTGAGCTATAAGTTCCTTCGCTAGGCCGCAGTCTCGACAGAGACGTGGAATCGATCCGTTTTTCCAAGTATGCATTGAGCTTTTTCTTGTTGGGTGAGGTCGATCGCTTGAGTGCCGAACCTCCGGTAGATCCAGGTGTCTTTGAAGGCGGGGGAGGTGGGGTCGTGGGCAAGTCCGCCTCGACCTCTTTCTTCACTGGCTCATTTTTCGTGACAGAATAATCATTGGAAGCATTTCGGGAACCTGACGCATTTTTCACCGCGCTCTTTAGTTTCAGCTCCAATCTGCTTTTTGAACTCGATGGTTTTGACTTTGGTCGCGCTTGTGCACTCTTTGCAGAGTTTGTTCTCAGTGGTTTCGTCGAGTTTCTGCGTCTTAACTCGCCAAAAATGGTTTCTTTATGTGTAAACAAGTCAGCAATGAAACTCTGTTGAAGAATTTCCGTGGCAGCGTTGAATGCATGGACGCTTTTACCTTCAATTTCAGCGGACCCAGTCTTTGGACGCAAGACCAATGCGCCAAACTCGCGACTGAGCCTTGCGCGTAAAGACTCGCTCAACTCGGCATTCTTCGAGCTGATAATCTGCACAAGCCTATTCAAGTGGGTCAAGAGCGCGTCTAGCGTGGCCAAGTTAGATACAGGTAGCTCCATCAAGGTGTTTTGCAAGCCTGTGATACGTGACTTGTCTGCACTTGTGTCGGCCGTGCCTGGCGGGTAGCTCAGGAAGAGTGTTTTGATCAAGTCAAAGAACGTGTGTGACACAATCAGGTCCGGCAACTCCATGAAGTATAGTTTCAAGACGTTGGTGACCGTCAGGGGATCATGCACGGCCAAAACACCTTGAATAGCCAGCAACTCTGTCTGCTCGTTAAGTTCTTGTCTGAGTTGATGCACTTTTGCAAGGTGCACTGGTTTTGTCCACAACCCAACTCTCTCCTCGTCATTATCTAATTCCGGGTAGATTGAGTCAAGGTGCGAGAGCACGGCCTGCACTACAAGAGGCACTGCTTTCTTGTCCAAGCGTGCCTTCACATTCAATTCCACACCAAACGTCTGCCGGATGTTCAGGTGGTAGTAGTTGTCGTATAATGTCACGTGCGGCAGGAACTTACCTGTACCATAGTTTTCAATCAAAAACTTCAAGTCGCCTGCAGGATGGATTGTCTCTTCCACGAGAAGCAATTTGTCACACGACTGTTTCAAGGCGCTGAGCTTGTTTGAAAACGCGGCAATGAAGTCGAAAGTGGCCTTTTTTACCGCCCGTAACCGGTCCAACTCGCATTTCTGCATAAACGCTAAATGGTCCATCACAGTCTCCTCGAATCTACATCTCGCAAGATCCAAAATCTTTGCACTCTCATAGTATTGTGCATCCAAAACGTCAACCTCCTTCACGAGTTTATGGTATTGCGACTTATCATTGTAGTCCATTGCAGCCACACCAATTGCCTGCTTCATATCCTCGAAATACGTAGAGAGCTGATTGCCACGATTTGCGGCCACATCGAGCCCTGCTTTTTTGGCTAGCTCCAATTCAGATACCTTGGCTAGCTCAAACACTGCCGGTTTCCACTGGTAATGGAACTGTGCGGAATTGATGAAGTTTTTGTTCGCCATCGACCCAATCGGGCGAAGCAATTCGTTTGCAATCAAGTCTTGCCCAAACAATTCAGCCTTGGCCACGCTTCCCCGCATCTCAGGCATGTGATCAAGGAGCCACTGTGCGATCGCACTTCCGGTGGATACGTTGCTATAAGTGCCCAAAATTGGCACTTTATGCGGAAATATTTCAATCTGGGTGACCATTTCTGCAAGTAGCTTTTGGGCCAGTGCACGCTTGTACGAAACATCGCCAAACGTGTAGGTTACATCTGCCAGCGATTCTTCCTCTGATTCGGCGGCGTCTACGCTTTCTTGCAGCAGATTTAACGCACATAATTCTTCCTCCGAGTAGTGTGTCTTGAAGTCCTCAACTAGACGACATTTGTTGAAGTATTTTTTCTGTATTTTCTCCAAATGAGCCCTGCTGGAACTGTATTGCTTGTACTTCTCGGCAATAAGCCGTTCCGAGAACCCTATGCGTTGCTCATGCTCCTTACACCATTTTGTAAAAGGCTGCAAAACATTTTCCTGGATATTTTGGGCGATTTCCATGTGGTACGCGCCCTGGCAGCTAAAGTTGTGCCCGATCTCGCCAAACGCGTTTTTGACGGTCGACACATAATCGTCGTTGGTGTGTCGTTTACTCAGCAATTTCAGTGACGTGGGCCCATTTTCCAATTCCTGCCCATAGCGAAACTCTGCTTCCATTCGTTTGGTGAATAATGCCACAAAATCATTATTTTCCTTGACTCCTTCGTAGAGCTCGTTAAAAAGCGCCTCGTGGCCCAGATGGTAGTCGGCGGTCCAGAACAGGTCAGCAAACGACATTAGTGGCACCGGTAACGTTTAGATTTCGTTGATCTCGTGTATATTGTGAATATTTCTATCTACTTACGTGTCTGGGGCGACTATTGGATGTCTTTCTAAATGTTTGATCTGAGAGCCGAATTGGGTATGTTTGGACATGGAACCTGTAGCATGTCACGTGACCATTGCACCGCGCACACCGCGAATGGATGAATTCGGAAAGAACAAGATATCTATTTCATTGATTCAACATGCAGAGGGTATAGATTGGACTAGTTCATGAAAAAATTTCGGCTTTCCAGAAAATAGTACAACCACAATCATACCATAATTTGACTATTTAAAGGATGTTCTAGGCCGTCAAGTCGAAAGAGAGCGCTCTTGTGTGTGTGCAGGTCAGGGCATTCGCCGTCACGTTGGTGCTTTAATCCTTGGGAGCCACGCCCCTCTCACATCATACGTATTTCTCGCGATTGATTCCTTACTTTGGTAGTACCAATACACGACTAGAGAAATAAAAAAAGCCTGCTTCTATTACTAAGATTGTTCTCAACTTTATTGTTGTTATTTTCCCAATTTTTTTATTTCTTCTTGTTTCAGTACACCTTCTTACTTATTACATAACTGAAATGCTTCTTCAGGCGGCTCAAGAGTGCAATATTGATAACCCGGACCCGGATATGCTCCATGAAAGAAAATTCACGCTTACGCGTCGTCGTGTTTTATTGCATGGCGATGCATGGCGGATCCTGCCCAAAGAAAAAGAAAGGTACATAAGGACAGGCGCCCCCGCAGGGTGGTTTGGTGGACCAATTTGTAGAAATATCGGTAGGCAATAAAGAGATAAATTCGTACCCTACTTAGACTGCGCGCGTCTACCACGAATGCATCACGTGGCCTGCTGAAATTGAGTGTTTGAACTTGCTTCACTTGACCTTCAACCATAAAATCACAGCATATAGCCTCTTTGAAAATCTAAAAAATGGTGGCGTTTTTCTACCATGATGGTCTAGACACACCAGAAAATTTCACCGACGAGCACGACTCTGGGATCCAAGTTTCCGAACTTGATATGGCCGAGCTTGGTGTTGTCTACAAATTTATTGACAATGTAGCCGACTTGGAAAAACTTGCGAGCGAAAGAAACTACAAGAACCGAGACGTCGTGTGTTTAAACCTTGGTTCTTTCGGTGGCGACGAAGCCGCCTACAACAAAAAAATGCGCCAGTTTTACACTGAGCATTACCATGAGGATGAAGAAATTCGGCACGTGAAAGACGGAGAGGGATATTTTGATGTCCGTGACAAGAACGATCGATGGATTCGTGCAAAGCTAGAAAAAAACGACTTGCTTATCTTACCCGCAGGTATCTACCATCGCTTCACTCTACTGAGCAGGCTCAAGAATGTCACTGCCATGAGGCTTTTCAAAGATGAGCCAAAATGGGAAGCCATCAATAGAGATGAGCAGAGAGAAACCAAGGCTCGGCTTCGCTATGCACGCTCTGTATCCGTCACCTGAGCGATAACGTTCAAGCTCAGACTGTCCTCCCAGGGAGTCCAAAAAACCTGATGATCATCTGTGTTTCAGTAATTTTTATTACGAATATATCACCCTTCATAAGAGTCGGTATTGGTTACAATCAGTGTTGCGCATTACGGTGCGTATTGAGAAACTTTACGAATTACGTGGTGATGACCCCTGCGTAATCGTGAAACGTAATACCACTACGATTTTTCGTGGTGAAAATACGAAAACGTAAATGCGTATTACGCTACTTTCAGTATTACGAAATCGTTTTTTTGAGTAATTCGTATTCTCTAATTTACGCAAAAAATGAATGAGATTAGGCAAAATACAATCGCTTTGTGACAGGCGCATGCTACAGGATTTCGGCGAATCTTTAAGTCCGGTTTGTCTTTCAAGTCTTGCAATTCATCTACTGATAAAGATGTTCATTCAAAAAATATATATACGCAAATTCAGCATTTCATAATCCATCTTTCCATCTGTGTGATGGTACTTCATACCAAAGTAAAAGAGTTTCCACTCGTCAAGTAGTATACAAACTGAATTGTTTTCATTCGAGTCAACTTCCATCTCAACATCGTCGCTCTCATTCATTTCTTGAGTGATTTGTGAACACAATTCTGCATCAATAAAGGACTCGTTATCAGAATTCACACCCAGCTCGATATCATCAGGCCCAAATTTTTTTACCATATCCTTGACGACAGCTAACATTTTCGTAGTGGCTGGGTACAACTTGTTTCTCTTGTTTGTGACTATATCGCCGAGGATTGAAAAAAGGGACTCTGCCGTTTGCGGTAAAAAAGGCATGTGTAGCACATGTACGTCAAAGCGCCTGTGCCAGGACTGACATTGTGCAAACACATTACGAAAACGTTATGAAAAAAACGAAAACGTGATACGAACATTAACGAAATCACCTTAAGATTAACGAAACGAAGGCCCCCGTAATCGTATTTCATATTCAGAAATACGCTCTTTTTTACGACGTAATGTCGTATTTGTCGATACGATTTACGAAGAAAAACGCCAGTGCGCAACACTGGTTACAATAAACCCCTCCTCGGTCAAAATAAAAAATTAACGTCACAGACAGGATTCGAACCTGCGCAGGCAATGCCCAACACCTGAACCGCAGAATAGCAGGGTGTCGCCTTAACCACTCGGCCACTGTAACTAGCTGTTGAACAATGGCAGATTGTTTACTATGTTCAGGGGCACGTGGAAGAAAAGTATGGGTCCGACCTGTCTTGTCCCGTTTAAGATGCAAGGGCACAGAGCTGCAGTGCTTGCTTCTACCTTGGGGGAGGCAACGGATTGGTATACCAAATATCTCCGTCTAAAGCTTACCCATCACATGGCCAAGATCATCACTCGCCGGAAGAAGACCAACATTTCACGGGCACAAGGTCTCAATTGCGCCGATTTTTTGTTAGAGGAAACAGGGAGATTCTTCAAAAATCTCGAATGGACGTTCATGAAAAATGAGATCTGCTATTTGAAAGCTTGGGAGCAGGTGGTGTCACGCACGAGAGTGTATGATACCACCACCCTTCCAGCTGTTGCAGAAACTCGCCCAGCGGCCCCCGAAGAACCAATAGTTAGTGGACATCGGTCTACCCTCACAGAGCCGGAAGTAATGATATGTCATCCGGTTAATTTCCGCTCTTTGAGTAAGAAGAAACAGGAAACTCTTCCACCAATCATGCCCGAGCGCTTTTTGGAGATTTGCCCTGCGGCCGCCTCGCAGCGTCGCTGGGAGAAATTCCGGAAGCGGCTCCACACGTTTGAATGGAAGAAACATAAAGACTTTAAAGCCTTACACCATTTCAACTTTGGCTCACATGTCCCCATGCATGACACTAAAACCCCGCTGAGGGGATTTCGATGTCATCTTTGTTTGAGCCCGGTCGATTCGAGACAGTTTCTTTATCACTTATACACCGAGTGTAGGTGTTCCAAAGTCCTTTGGGATAAATTGAGCATACAAGCACCAATGAATTTGAACTCGATGTTGGCACCATTGAACAATACCTACGAAAATTTACGCAACCTTAATTGGTACGTCGACACCGTCCGCCAGGTC